>BRYA01000290.1:66180-77484 GCA_030267965.1 Triparma columacea
GAAGTCTCGAGGATGGTTAAGCACGACGCATACGCGGAATGGGCTGAGCGAGGTGAGTTCGGGTAGTTTGGGCTGCCTAGGGAGGTGGGGGTGAAGGAGAGGCTGCTTTCGGCGCTGATCGGGCAGCTGAGGTTGGTCAAATTTCATCCATGCGAACTCCGCTAATCTCATCGCCAAACGCACCGTCACGATGTAACCACGCTTACCATCACAGCAGGGCCTGGAGGCGGTTATCATACTCACGTATATCCTCAAGAGGGATCTCTCTCTGAAGGTGACGGAGTCTCACTGCCGTTGCAGGTCGCCAGTACAAGCGAGGACATGAAATCAAACACGTCGAGTGAGGAGACTGCGCTCGACACTAAAGCAGAGGGACTTGAAAGAGGTGAGATAAGGGTAGATGGGGGTTTAAGGGGGGAGGTAGACGATAAGGGGGGTTTAGCGAACGGAGTTTGTGTGACTGCAGAGGCTCGTCAAATATCAATTTCAGTATGTGTGCTCACCCCAGCAACACTTATATCTTCATAAACAAACGCCCACGCTTACATTCACAGCGACGCCTCGAAAGGGCGCTCACTCTCTTGTAGGAGAGGATCCCCTTGATAAGATGGGGGGAACTTTGCTGTCGTCACAGATTGAGAATTCAAGTGACAATTTGGAAGAGGTGAGGGATTTTGGAAGAGGGAGGAGATGAGATGAGGAGCAAAGTGACGGGCTGAAAACGTTAAGGAATGCAAAGGAGAAAATACGCAGGAGTCTTAAATTCTGTATAAGATGCATCTTAAGCCTCACACACTGCCGCTGCGATACTAACTCTGCGTAAAAACCCCATTCTTGCACAACTCTCCATGCTTGTCACAGGTAAGAATGAAATACCTTGGATAGGAGTAAAAGAGATGCCGCACGTTACAAGCCACGCCCATGCACGTGATGATTTTGTCTCTTAATATAATCTCGCCTCCCTTACGCGACATTACTATTTCTAACCTACTAACGTCTTTGCTTCCGCAATTTGCTTCGCTCCTCACAGGAAAAGGACACAGAAAATGAATCCCGAGGAGGGGGAGAAGACGGTCTGAGAGAGACTCTTCAGGTTGACACCCCGATGTCCGATAGCTACCATTCAGTAAGCGATCTTGGCCATGAGAGGCAAGTCACTCGGTCTTCTGCAATTGAAAGACCCCATGGGGACGCTGGACGAGGTGAGTTCGATTTAGAGGGTTGTAGGGGCGGCGACCTTTGATATTCTACAGGGAAACGTGGACGATATGTTGGAGCACGTGTATAAATCTTTTCACTTTGACTAACAACCACCATATCGCCATTTCTGCAGACTTTGAAAATAGCCATGAGGACGCCGAACGAGGTGAGTTGTGCGTTGAGCATCAGAAGAGAGAAAGGACAATTTAATACTCTAGGAGAGATTGGGAGACTCGTGGGAGGGCGCGTTGAAACTTTGTAATATTTTCTCACTTTTGCAATGTGTTGTGTTGTCCCCTTCACAGTCTCTAAATATAAAAACTCTCATGAGGACGCTGGACAAGACCGAGGTAAGTTCGATTCAGGGAGTCGTAGGGGGGAGACCCTTGTAGTTTTTCTCACCGCCTGCGTGTGGAACGCACGGAGCCGTTCGCGGAGGGCCTGGCCCTCGGCGTCGAGCTCAACGGGCGGCGGCCGCGACACACGTGCGCGCGCGCCGGTCTACGGCGACTGCATGGGATCCGTCTCCGGCGACCGCATGGGTTCCGTCTGCGGCGACCGCATGGGGCACTTCTGCGGCGACCGCATGGGTTCCGTCTCCGGCGACCGCGTGGGGCACTTGATATGCTACACAGAAACGAGGAGCACGCGTTGAAATCTCTTCATGTTGACTAACATAACAAACACCATAATCGCCATTACCGCAGACTTCAAAAACCGCCACGAGGACGCCGGACAAGGTGAGTTGTGCGTTAGGAGCCGGAGGAGAAAAACACATTTTAATACTCTAGGAGACAGCTGAAGAGTCGTGGGAGGACGCGTTGAAGCTTTGTAATGTTTGCTCACTTTTGCAATGTGTTGTGTTGTCCCCTTCACAGTGTCTAAATCTAAAAGCTCTCATGAGGACGTTGGACGAGACCAAGGTAAGTTCGTTTCAGGGGGTTGTAGGGGGGAAGACCCTTGTAGTTTTCTTCACCGCCTGCGTGCGGAACGCACGGAGCTGTTCGCGGAGGGCCTGGCCCTCGGCGTCATTTTCGATGGGCGGCGGCCGCGGCACACACGCACGCGCGCCAGTCTGCAACGACCGCATGGGATCCGTCTCAGGCGACTGCGTGGGTTCCATCTGCGGCGACCGCATGGGGCGCTTCTGCGGCGACCGCATGGGGCGCTTCTGCGGCGACCGCATGGGTTCCGTCTGCGGCGACCGCATGGGGCGCTTCTGCGGCGACTGCACGGGTTCCATCTCCGGCGACCGCATGGGTTCCGTCTCCGGCGACCGCGTGGGGCGCTTGATATGCTACACAGAAACGAGGACCACGCGTTGAAATCTCTTCATGTTGACTAACATAACAAACACCATAATCGCCATTACCGCAGACTCTGAAAATGGTCATGAGGACGCCGGACAAGGTGAGTTGTGCGTTGAGAGCTGGAAAAATAAAACATTTTAATACTCTAGGGGAGAGCGGGAGAGTCGCGGGAGAGTCGCGGGAGGGCGCGTTGAAACTTTGTATTTTTCTCACCGCCTGCATGCGGAACGCGCGGAGCCGTTCGCGGAGGGCCTGGCCCTCGGCGTCGAGCTCGATGGGCGGCGGCCGCGGCGCACGCGTTCGCGCCGGTCTGAGGCAACCGCATTGGATCTGTCTCTGGCGACCGCGTGGGTTCTGTCTGCGGCGACCACAGGGGGCGCTTTTGCGGCGACCGCTGGGTTCCGTCTCCAGCGACCGCACGAGTTCCGTCTCCGGCGAAAGCGTGGGGAGCTTGATATGCTACACAGAAACGAGGAGCACACGTTTTCATGTTGACTAACATAACAAATACCATAATCGCCATTACCGCAGACTCCAAAAACCGCCACGAGGACGCCGGACGAGGTGAGTTGTGCGTTGAGAGCTGGAAAAGAAAAATACATTTTAATACTCTAGGGGAGAGCGGGAGAGTCGCGGGAGGGCGCATTGAAACTTTGTAGTTTTTTTCTCACTTTTGCTACAATGTTGTCCACTTCGCAGTCATGACATTAGATCCTGACGACACCGTCAGGAAAAAATATCCCCTGCAGTCCCTCTCTAGCCCCGATCACACACCCTCCGCAATACACGGCCCCGTAGATATCGATTACGCAGCTCTTGGACCCGAGCAAGGCAAACTTGTGAAGCTTTTGGAGCACAGAGGAGCCGTTGAAGGCCTCATTGACACTTCCACCGGCGACGATGTGAAAGTTTTAGGGCTCGCCGGTATTTTCCACGACGAGCGTGACAAGATCATTGACTTTCTCCTCACCGATTGTGAGCAGGGCAAGTTCCGAAGGAAGACCCTCCAGGAGTATGACAAAAAGGAAGGAGTCATTCACAAACTCGTCTACTGGCAGCACTACGGCAGCGGGAATAAGTTCGTCGAATTTCTCCTCGGCGTCAAAGTCGTATCTCCTGACAAATTGACGAACATTATGGAATTGGCACCCCTTGATGAGGATGACCTTTCTGATGAGGCAACTTCGATGCTTGTCGAAATTCTAGCGTCAATAAAGACCAAGACTGTCAAACGAGGTGTCATTAAGGGCAAGCTCAGCTTCACTGACTTTGAGTTTGGACAAACTGCAGTCACCATGGTGGGAACTCTCAAGGCAGAGAAGAGAGCAATAGAGATAACACCAGAAGTTGATGTTCGCACAGTCAAAAGCTTTAAGAGTGCAAGATCAAACATTGGAAGGATAAAAAGCAGCAACAGCAGTGTCAAGAAGGGAGACGCCAAGGCTGCGTATGCAGCAGTAAAGGATATCATGGACGAGGTCAGGAAGAAGTTTAGGCAGCCTGGTGTCATTGATGAGAGGAGGAAAAGACACTTTGTAGAGGAGGTCATGCCAAGGGCACCAACTCTGACAATAGAGGAGGAGGCAATGTTGGAGAGGGTTGGGAGGCTAGAGAAGGACCTTCATGCAAAGGGGAAGAGAGTCAAGGGGACACTGAAGGAGGGCATTGACAAGTTCCTGTGGAGAGAAGCGGACAAGGTGTGGGCAGCCTTTGGGGTCACTGTGGACAAGTCAGCAAAGGGTGTATTAGCAGAGCAACTTCTGCTTGACACATTCGCGCGATCAGAGGAGCACTTAAAAAATCAAGGGAACTTACCAAGGGTTATCAGGAATGATTTCGACAGAACTAGAAGCTTGCATCAACATTGGTGTGTGAAGGTCCCTGCCACCACCAATCGACTCTTTGAGATGTGGTTCGTGTGGAAGGAGTTTGAACTTGAGAATGGCCAGACTTCCTACATGATAGCTTTTGTGCCGCTGACAGAGTGCCCTGGAGGAGGCTTCAAGGACCTCAGTAAGGAAGGATTTGTGCTAGCAGAGACTAGAGGTGTCTACTTCTTCAATGAGATTGCCCCAAATGTCTGTAGAGTGACACGCGTTCAAACAGTTGATCTGAAATTTAGTGGCATTCATAAGACAGTGATGGACAAAGCAATTGACTACCTTGCAAAGAGTCAGCTTATTGAGGCCAACAGGTTGCAGAAGAAGTTCAGGAGGAACGGGAAGAAGGTTGATGCTGAGGTCAGGGGGGTTCTGGTGGAGAGGATGAGGGAGGGTGTTGAGTTGGAGGAAGACCAGAAGAAGGTATTTGGGGAGTTGGAGGAGCTCTTTGATGGGGAGGATGAAGAAGGGTGGGAGCATCTTGAGTCACCTTATGAGGGGGTGAAGATGAAGATCAAGTACAAGCAGCAGGAGAAAGGGAAAAAGACACTCACATTTGGTAGAGCTGAGTGTATCACCGACTGCTCAGCCGAGGAAGCAGCTGCTTGGTTCTTTGAGTACTGCAGCAGAGAAAGAATGGCACGGAGTAGAGAGAAAGGGGAGCCTGCAAGACTTGAGATAAGGATGAGAGGACAGGGAAGGATCAATGAGAAGCTATTTGCAGTAGTAACGAAACTTCCCTTCCCCTTTCAGAAAAGAGAGGCCGTCATGAGATATGTTTGGCAAAAGGGACACCAAGACGGCAAGATGTCATTGGCATTTGTCCCAGCAGAGGAGCAGGTAGACTATGGAGGAAATCTAGGAAAGCTTGTGCTTGCAAGAACAAGTGGCATTCTCACTGCCAAGAACATTAAGGACTCTAATGGCATTCTCCAGAGTAAACTTACATTGACGCAATACATGGACACAGGGGGGCACATTCCTATTAAGATTGTGAACAGATCTACTCCACGAGTACTAAGTACAATAGCAGTACTCAGGGATTCCTTCAAGCAGGATGTTGAGGTTGATAAAGCTGCACTGGCCTCTCTTGCCAACATCATCAAGAATGAACCCCAAGATTATACAAAGGAGGAGAAGGAGGCAATCAGCAAAGGGAAGGAATTCTATGAAAATTGCAAGGAGGGGAGAAAATTTGATGATCTGAAGAGTCCTGATGAGAGGGTCAAGATGAAGCTAGTTCATGTTGATGGGGCAAGTCTTTGCACTGGAGTTGCTACTACTGTGGTTGATGCGAGTGTGGAGAGGTGTGCAGCAAATGAAATAATCGGTCTAAACAGCAGAGACGAAATGAAGAAAGCCAAAATGAATGGGATAAACACTATGAAGGTAGTAAATGTTAATCCCCACACTCTCTACTACATAACAACGAGGAATCTTGGCATCCCTGGATTTGCTCATCGTGAGGGAAGGAGTAAAATTACCTGGTGCAAGCAAGATGATGGCAAAGTTATCATTGATGTTGCAGACACAGATGAGCTTCAGGTAGACTTTTCAATGAAGGCTGGAAATATTTTAGTAAAGATTCACACAGTATGGGTTTTTGAGCCACTTGAGCCTATTGGAGTTGTGCCACAAACATCAGTGACTTTTACAACAAAGGTAGAGCTTGGTGGCATTTTCTACTCTTCCATCATGAACAAGATTGCACCAAAGTTTCTTGCACAAGTCTCAGACTTGAGGAAGAAGTTTGACAAGAGCAAAGGGATTGACATCTTCAAGAGACAGCAGATCATTGCAAAGTTTGAGGAGATTGCAATTGAGGGGGCACAAGGGATTCAAAGTCACTTCGATGAGATTGACGGAGCTCAAGAAATCAGTAGTGCGTTGACTGGACAGACATTGATAAAGGCAGAGAAGGGAATGGGATGGGGGAAGACTACAATAACTGTGAAAGCGTCCAACAAGGAAGTTGCAGCATTCTTTTGGGACCTTAAAAAAGGGGTTGACTCCCAGCTTGAGCTTCACAGAGTCAACAATGCGACTCTTGTAGCCACAGTTGACCACAAAGGACATTTCACTGCTGCAAAGTTTTGCGAGGTAGACCAGAATAAGACGGAGGTTGTATTGGTGACTATACATAAGGGTTTAGGAAAGGCTTCCAGCAAAAAAAGGGTAATCAAGCACCTGGGCATAGCAACTGATGCTGCTTACTACTTTGATAATCTGCTGAAGAGCAATGAAGCAGGGGAACAGGATGGGAGGAGGTTTGGAGAGCAGCTGATGGAGAGAGTGAATAGAAGAAATGTTAGGGACAGTAAAGTAGATGTCGTGAGGGACTTTATTGCTGCCAATAGGACGCTGAGAGAAATTACAGAGCAGCATGGTTTCATGAGAACTATGCTGTATGCTGTGATTATGAACAAATTTAAAAGGAGAGAGTCAAATGAGGGAGAAGATAAGAGTGAGGAGGAAGCCAGGGGGTGGGAGATTGGGAGTGCAATGACAGCAGTCATGTTGACTACTTTGACTGCTGCTCATGCTGTAGATGAATGGGCTCATCAATTCACCGAAGTGCAAAAAGTGATGGATGAACAAGTGTGGTTAAGGCCCATGCTTGAGGAGATTGTTATGAAACTATTTATGAAGTCTAACTTAGGATTAAAGGCAAGGGTAACTGTTGGTGCTGCCACAAGCATGGTTGATTTGCTGACTGATGTGTATGTGACGAACATGTTTTGGAGAGATAAGAAGTATGGGTACTTTAAGGCATCTTTGGCAAGTTTGGCAGTGTCAATTGGGATACAAATGTTTACTGTATGGGCACAGAACAGAAAGTTGGGGATGATGAGGGTGCTTAAGGAATGGCTTCCCATTTTGATTGGGTTTAAACCTGCTGTTGATGCTTACAGGGTTGCAAAGGGAGACAAACAAGAGGCTGGACAATCCTTTGATGCCTTGTCAGAGATGACTTACATGAAAGGGAGTGAGATGTTTGCTGAAGCCATACCTGGAGTGATCATCCAACTTATGGCTATATCAACGAGTGACAAAAATGTTGGAACTTCAAAATGGCTTTCAGTTGCAGTTTCAGCATTGACAACAGGCTTCACATCAGCAACAATTAGTTATGATTGGGACACTGACCCAGTGAAGAGAGTGCAAGTGCCTGACTTCTATGGGTATGTACCTGCAAATCCCACCAAAAGATCAATCATATTTGTTGCAATGATGCTTGTAAGCGCATGTATGCTTGTGATAAGGTGCATGACAATAGTTGTGTTAGGACTACTTGGTGGTAGATGGGTCTCTTTATATATTGGGGCTGACCTTGGTCTGTATTTGTTGATGAAGGTCTTGAGAGGGGACTTTTGGTATTGGATGCCTGTTGGTGGCAATGCAGAAGTTTTGAATAGTATTATCTGCAGAGTGGTGGTGAAAGTTGTGAATGACTACACATCAATTGTACAGTTTAGACACCCCAATGAAATAGGAGGGATGTATTGGATCTTTGGGTTTATTTTGGCAATGGGAAGTCTTCCAATAGCTATATTAGTAGCTGAAAGAGAAGATGTTGCAGACAAGAGGCTTAAATTAGCATGGGTAGTAGCTGGATCAGTTATACCATTCGCTGTTGTGTCTTTTCTTATCTTTCTCTTGAGTACTGAGAGGAAATATGTTGGCACCTTCGTCAGTTTGCAAAGGGGGAAGGACTTGACAGTACAGCGATTTAGAGATTCAGTTGACGATGCATTGAAGGCAGATTCAATTTTCAGAAACTCAAAGCACCATTGGAAGTCGATAGAAGAGGAAGTAAAAGCTTGGGTAGAAGCAAACTGGGATAGATGGGAGGAGGAGAAGCCAAATTGGTTTGATGATGCTGTCAGGGCTAGGGTGCCAGTTGAGTACATTCCAGGAGCAGGAGATGCTAGAAGGAGAGAGAGTGTTAGGAGAGCAAGTGTTGATGCTGAGGGTGAGGGTGGTCTAGCAGGTGCTTTTAGAGCAAGTATTAGGAGAGCAAGTGTTGACTTGGACAATGGAGGCGCGTTGGTTCCTTCACATGCTGTGAATGATACTACACAAGACTATGCAGGTTTAGATCCTAACAAAATAGGACAGTTGTTGGGTGAGCGACTGTTGGTTGCATTAAGTTTCAGGAAGAAGGGAATGACAAAGGAGGAAGTTGTCAGGTCATTTATTGGGAAAAACTACATTCTAAGACAGGTTGCAGAAGTGAACATATTTATCATACCAATGCTGGGCGCTGTTGTCAAGAACAAATTGTGCAAATTGAGGAAGGTAGAGGGTAAGGCTGTAGAGCTGGGAGAGAAGGAAGGAAATGAGATTGGAGAGTCTCTAGCGAGGAGTTTGGCTATTAATACTCAGCCAGTTGCTGCTGTAGATGCCTTCATCTTAAATTTCCCTGCTCTACAGGAGCTTGATGAGGAGTATGAGTGGTTCAGACCCATGCTTGAAACAATTAGCTACAGGCTGTTGGAGGAAGTCCCTTGGGGGTTGAAGGCAAGAGTTACTGTTGGGGCTATTACTAGTATGGCAGATTTGCTAACTGATGTGTATGTGACATACATGTTTTGGAGTGATGAGAAGTATGGGTACTTTAAGGCTTCTTTGGCAAGTTTGGCAGTGTCAATTGGGATACAAATGTTTACTGTATGGGCACAGAACAGAAAGTTGGGGATGGTGAGGGTGCTTAAGGAATGGTTTCCAATTTTGATTGGATTTAAACCTGCTGTTGATGCTTATAGGGTAGCAAAGGGAGAAAAACAAAAGGCTGGTAAGTCCTTTGACCCAATGTTGGAGATGACATTCATGAAAGTTATTGAGATGTTTGCTGAAGCCATACCTGGAGTGATCATCCAACTTATGGCTATATCAACCAGTGACAAAGAGGTTGGAACTTCAGCATGGCTTTCAGTTGCAATGTCAGCAATTACAACAGGCTTTGCATCAGCAAGTATCAGTTATGACTGGGACACAGACCCTGCTAATAGAGAACAGGCACCAGACTTCTATGGGTATATACCAGCAAGAGCAAGCAAGAGAACAGCAGTATTCGTGTCCATGCTGCTGTGCACTGCAGGAATGCTTCTAATAAGGTGTACAACAATAGTTCTTCTTGGGTCGATTGGAGGTAGTTGGGCCTTTCTCTACATTTGCGCTGACCTTGGTCTTTACTTGTTAGTTAAGATATTAAGGGGAGACTTTTGGTACTGGATGCCATTAGGGGGTAACACAGAGATTGTGAATAGTATTCTTTGTAGAGTGATTGGAAAGATCATCATAGATTTCACTTCAATAATGCAATTTAGACATCCAAACGAAGTTGGGGGAGCTTATTGGTTGTTTGGTCTTGTGTTGACAATGGGAAGCCTGCCAGTGTCAATATATATAGCTTCACCTTATGTTTATGAGAGAGCTATTGATATTGCATCATCAATTGTGAAGTATTTCATACTAACAACTACTCTATGCTTTGCTGTCTTCTTTTTGAACATTGAGAGGAAGTACTTGCACACTTTTTGGAGCATAAAAAGAGGGAGGGACGAGACTATGGCATATTTCCATGAAGGGAAAAGTGATGCAATAAAGTTTGTGGTCTTTAGAAATTCAAAACATCATTGGGTCTCAATTGAAGGCGAGTTGAGAAAATGGATTCAGTTAAACTGGGCTAAATGGGAAGAGCAGAAACCAGACTGGTTTACTGATGCAATTAAAGCCAGTGTGCCAGTAGACTTCATTCCAGCAGAAGGAGATGCAAGAAGGAGAGAGAGTGTGAGGAGAGCAAGTGTTGATGCTGAAGCTGAGGGTGGTCTAGCAGGTGCTGTGAGAGCAGGTATTAGGAGAGCAAGTGTTGGAGGCGCTGATGGTGGAGATATTATAGAGGTAGGAGGTGGGAAATCTAAAGTAAGCAGCGTTGTGCCTATAGAAGACGATGAGGATGGGGAGTGACTAATAGGGCAGCAACATTTGTAGGAGAAATTGATTTGATTTGTTATTGTTGGAAATATTGTGTGTGTTTTAGGTATATCTTGAGTACAAAGGGATTATTATAGTGGTTTGTGAGTATTGTGAAAGTGTAGTAAAAGTATTGTTGGAGCGCTGAAGTGGTTTGTGAGTATTGAAGAAGCATAGAAGAGTAAAAAAAAGGAGTGTTAAAGTGGTTTGTGAGTATTGAGGATGTTTAGTAGATGTGTATGGAGTTTTGGAGAGTTGTAAATTTGTTATAGTGGTTTGGGAGTGTTGTTGTAGTGTTATGAATATGTATGGAGTTTTGAATAATTGTGAAAGTGTTATAGTGATTTGTAAGTATAATGGAAGTGTAGTGGATGTGTATGAGGGTAATTAAAGGAGAATGAGTTTTGTAAGAGAGGAATGAGAGGGTTAGGGTTAAGATTAGGAGAGAAGAGGGTATAAGGTGGAATGATGTGTGTAAGTATATTAGATGTGTATGAAGATGAGTTAAAAGAGGGTGAGTGTAGTTGTTGAGAGGAATGGAGAAGAGTTAAGTAGTGAGAGTAGAAAAGAGGAGGGTGTAAGGTGGAATGATATGTGTAAGTGTAGTTGATGTGTATGGGGATGAATAAAAGAAGTGTGAGTGTGGTTGTGAAGTAAAGAGAGTAGATAAATAGTGAGAGTAGAAGGAAGGAGGGTATAAGATGAAAGTGTAAAGGTAAAGTGTGTGTGAAGTTAAGGTGTGTGAAGGGTGTAAAGTGTGTGAAGGTTGTAAAGGTTGTAAAGATTGTAAAGGGTGTAAAGAGTGTAAATGGTATAAATGGTATAAATGGGGTAAAGGGTGTAGAGAGTGTAGAGGGTGTAGAGGGTGTGAAGGGTGTAAAGGGTGTAAAGGGTGTAAAGGGTGTAAAGGGTGTAAAGGGTGTAAAGGGTGTAAAGGG
>BRYA01000291.1:0-15443 GCA_030267965.1 Triparma columacea
TGAACGCGTACATGGACGAGAGGGGGCCTACTTTACTTCGAGGAGTCCCTGGTGGCATATATATCAGGTCACTTTCCCATGCGCTCGAAAGTCAGGTTAGTTCATTTGCCCCCATTGGACCCTTTTTTGACCGACACACTATTGCCCATGACAAATCATGCAATGCTCGGACTAACTCTAAACGTCGCCCCCGAAATTCCGCTAAATCTCTCTCACCTTCATCTCCTCCACACAACCATCTCCACTCGGGACATCTTCCCTCCCCTAAATTTCTCTCCGAATACGCCCCTGTATCCTCTCTCCTTCTCTTTTCGCTTAGTCCTCGCTCAGGTGCTCAGCTAACTTCATGGCGATGAAGCCGCAGGTATAGGACGCTGACATAATTAGGACGACGTTAAAGAGGAACTTCATGAAGCCACTGAAGTAGCTGAAGCCGGCCTCGGCGAGGATGTCGGCCATCAGGTTGTGCGAGGATTGCGTGTAGTGAATGATTGCAATAAGCAGTACTAATGCGAAGGTAGCTCGAAATGAGAGAATCTTGCAGCCCTCTTGAGACAATCCTCCTGGAAAATACGGCTGGCGTTTGGACAAATCGTAATTGGTGCTGAACATCTCTGCCACCTCCTTCTCCGTGACGTCAGGTGGGAAACCCTTCACTAGGACTGCATAGCGGGTTACAGAGGGAGCAGTAAGGTCTCTAGGACGAATGAGACGCCGAGAGAAGGAGTAAGTGTATGGAGCGCACTAGGTTGATAATTTTTGGGTTATATGTGGTTAAAATATATCTCACCTGGCTCTCCTGAACTTGTCTATCGTGTTCACCAGCTTGAAATCGATGAAATAAAGTATGCAGAGCGCGGAGAATGTTGACATTACGCAGAGGAGATAAGCGAGGTCAGAAGTTGCGATGCTCGACCCTAAAATGCAGCGCTTCGTGTCGTCATCGCAGGCAATGTCGTTGCAACTGCCAAACAGCGAGCTTTTGGTAGTAGAATTTGACCCCTGAGATGGTTGCAAAGCTGGACTCGAGAGAGAAAAGGGCGAGTATCCTAATTGCCTGCGTCCTCTTTGTTCTGGGTATTACCGTTCTGTCGGTCGCCGTCGAGCACTTGGTCGAGGAAAGCCATGGGACCAACAACGGTTTGCTCATAGGCTTGTCCTTCCCTAGTGCTGTTGTCTTCAGCGCTCTTGCAGTGGTCAAGTTCAGAATGGCTGATATGCTTGGAAGCCCGTCCTTCAAGAAGGACGCGATCTGTTCAATGTTTGGTGCAATCCTCAGCATCGGAGTCTTCCTGGGTACTTGCATAAAATCAGCAAACGAGGGGGCTTGGTGGATTGACGGAGTTGTCGCAGTCGTCGTTGCCCTGATTTGCATGTGGGTTGGCCTTCGGACGATGCTGAAGAACGCAGATGAAGGGAACAAGTACTGGACCTACGAATTTTGGGCAAACGGGGAGGAACCCAAGGAGGAGAGGGGCCCGTCAATGGACATGCGCCCCCACGCCGAGGCCTCGGATTCGAACGCCATCTGATTGTATACACGCAAACATAAATCACGTTTTACAGCAAAACAACAACTATAACTTTTCCCTAACCTAAAGGCGCGGATGCAAACAGATGGACGCCTTCAGGACTTCCCCATCCATCCTGTTGAACACAACCTTGGGAACATTCATGTACTCGAAATGCCCTCCGCCCCCGCCGACGACACCCACCGCTTTGCAGTTCCTCTTGATCTCGTCCTCATGGAATATGCTGTGCAACAAACTCTTGAGCTCCGTGTTCGACGCAACTGCCTCAACAACCACGAGCACCTTCAAACCTCTGGTTAGATCCTCCCGGATCTCGGCAATCAGGTCGTTCTTGTAGCTGTCGGAAGTCCAGAACTGGGCGTCGTCGACGACGATTTCACTCAGTGGTCTGAATTGGGGCACAGCCACCTGCTCGAGCCCCCCCCTCTTCTCTTTACGCTCCCCCCCGTCCTCCCCTTCCCCTTCTTTCGGCCCAAGCGTAATGGAATCCATCTCTGCGTTCATTCCATTCATGATTGCGTCAATGTCAATGGCGAAAGTCGGGTTGTATCCATCCACTGCTGCTTCAGCGTTTGCGGCCTTATTTTTCATTGCGATTTTCTCCTCTTCCTCCTCCTCCCGCTTTTTTCTTTTCTCAATTTCCTCAAATACCATCCTCTTATGCGCAGTATCCTCGCCCACTTCCCCCTCCCCCTCCTCCTCTTCCCCCCTCTCCCCTCTCTCCTCCACCTCCTCGGCAACCCTCTCCCCCTTCCACTTGGTCCTCTGCCTTGTCGGAACCCTCTCAATGTCCTCGACGTGATCGGTACTCCTACCGACGTCAAGAATGACGCCCCCCCCCCCCACAGAACCGCCCTCCGCTCCACCGCCCCTTAGCAGCGTCTTGGTGTTCTGCAGGAAATCATCTGAGGCGAACACGAGAGTTTACGAGTTACTGTGTGAGAATGGCTTCTAGTTATTGACACGGGCTTACTGTATAGTGTCTACTATATCGGATCTTACCCAGCGACACGGCCCCTCTGCCCCCCTTGATCCTCGAGTCAACCACTGCTCTATTTGTTAGCTCTTTCTCCGTCTTTTTCTCCTTTGCCCTGATTTTTTTGGCCCCCTCCTCCGCAAGCTTTGCCTCCTCAATGAGCTTCCTGTTGAAACTGTACCTGTAGTGACAACTCCTACAAACGGAGACCCCGTCGTACAACCTGTTCCTGTCGCGCATGGAAATTTTGGACATCATGACTTGCTCGAGCGAGAATATATTGACCCCAAGCATCGCGTTGATGGCCGAAGTAGATGAGGAGGCCGCCCTCATCCTGACAAAGTTGTGATTGTTCTGTTCCAGGAGCTCCTGGACCTGCCTCGTCATTAACACATCCTTGTAGGCAATCTCATGAAGCATTCCTTCATTTGGGTAAAGAATTTTGTCTTCGTCCCGAAGCAACTCGTGGCAGTATTCCCCCCCGCACCTGCTGGCAATCTTCTTGTTCGTCTTCAGCTGCTGCAGCTCTTCGTAGTCGTGCTCCAGGGTGTTCTCCTCATTGGGGTCTTCGTCAGGGTATTCGTCCTGATTCTCAGCTTTGCCATCGAGAGGGGGAGCAACAACAGGCTGGTGGATCTTGTCCCTCAACTCAAAGGCCTTGACCTGCAAGAACCACCACTTCTGGTTTCTATCTAGGACAAAGTCACCCGCGAGCATCTTAAACCTAACGTTTAGGCTCCTCTCGGAGACATGGACAAACTTATCGAGCAGCTGGCGCGGTTCCGCCCACGACTTGCTGCTCGCAGACTTGACGATGCTGCAGGTGTTGGGATTTTTACTATTGGTCACAAAGGCGTCCGTATCGTTAATAACGTAACTGAAACCTTCCGTTCCCGTATCTTCCTTGTGCTTGAAGACGACCCTGACGATCCACGCCTGGTTTCCCCGGGGTTTGACATATTTCTGAATGCAAACAGCGCTGCGATGATCGTTTGGTGAGCGATGCGTCTTATATATTGACGTTTCAACCATTCTCACCTGTTCATTGGATCCGAAACCCCAGCTCCTCCAAGAATGCCAGCCAGTTCGGACTGCAGCTCCTTGGAATCGTGGATCAAGGTGTGTTGGTTGAAATTGTGTTCGCTGTTGCTCCTCTTCACAATGGCAACAGGCGAAGAGGATGACTGCACGACGTCGCCCTTGTTGAGGAGCTTCAAGACGATGGTCTTCTTGTCCTTGTCAGGGACGCCCCCGACGTCGTAAATTTTGATCTTTCGATTACACACGAACGTCAGCACATTTTGGAAAAGGTAAACCGTCGGGGGGGTACGAATGGGGTTCGTCGACGTTGAGCTTGCAGTGAGGAGAGTTGCCCCAAACTGCAACCTGGGTCTCAAGTCCGTTGACTTGTAGCTGAGGGTCTCGAATGAGCACGCAGATGATAAAGAAGAAAACAACTTATGGGTTCTAGCCTGTATACTGTCCGGCGCAGACTGCACCTTCCGCATGGAGCCTCTCCCATCATCTTTCCAGGTCGCATTCTTTGGAGATGTTGAGAAAGAGTAACCAAACTGCCTCACCATCCTCTCCTTCATCTTTGGATCGAGAACACCATTTAACCACTTGTCGAAACTATGCGCGTTGTTTTCGTGGGATCGTCTGGGACCCCTCTTCTTTGTTCCCTTATGCTTTCGAGGGTTTGGTCTTTTATTTGTTATGTCTGGCAAAAGCGCCCGACCGTCGATATGAGAGTAGTCCGGCCTTCTCATCCCAGTCGAAAAGCTGTGCTGGGCCAAGTCGGTTTGAAGGTGGCTCATCCTCAGACTCTTCCTAACTTTGTTGAAATTTGACAACGAATGAATGAATCGAAATTGTGTGAATGAATCAAGAAAAATTTGAGAACTATTTGAGTGCCCACCACTTTCCACCCCACCGTGATTTCTTCTCCTCCCCCAGCATCTACTTTTCCTTCTTGGTTTCGACCTGCGCAGCTTCGTCCTTCTTCCCTTCTCCCTTCCCCTCAGCTCCACTCTCCCCCTCCTTGGCATCCGTGGCGCCCCCCCCCCCCTCCTCTTGGAAGGGTTCGTCGAAAAAGACGACCCAGATGAGCAGCAAGAATGGAACAAACACTATGCAGCTCCAGGGCAGGTACTTTTTGAAGAGGTCAACGAGCTCCCCGAATCCGCCCTGGCTCCCACCCTTGCTGTACGAAGATTCCTTGGCCTTGCCCGCCTGAACGTCCCGGAGGAATTCTGTGACGTCCTTGCCTTCCTCCATGACCCAGTATTTCTTCCTGTCGTTGTCGAAAACAAAGTATTGGTCCTCGCCCTTTTGGACCTCCTCAAAGCCATCAAGCCAACCAACAAAGGCCACGCGGTCAATGGTCGCAAAAACGTACTTAGCCTCGCTCCTGCTCTCCCTGGCAATCTCCAGCATGCGCCCTGCGGCCTCGGAGTTGTCAGCCTTGATGGCGGCAATCATGAGCGGCAGGCCAGCCCCGACAGCCTTGCTGAACGTTTCTCCATTTATCTGAACCAAAGTGGGCAGGTTCGTCTTCTTCACGAAGTCGTCCCACTTCGAGGAGTCGCCTTCGCACATGGGCTCTTCCCCAGCCTCGACTTTGCACAGCTTCTTGGCAGCCCCCTCTCCAACCACCCTCCCGAAGGAAGTGTCCATTTTGTACTTTTCTGCGACCTGCGACGACGGCGAGGGGAGAGGAGTGGGGGTAAGGGGTTGAGGAAGGGGGGTTGGATTAGAGATTTCAATTGTGTTACCGTAAGACTTCACTCTTCCTTTGCACTTCGTCCATTCTCACCTTCAACCCCGCCTCACTCTCAGTCCCGTCAAAGACGTACACTACCGAGCTGGAACCAAAGTGCGCAACCTTCCCTACATCTGTGATGGCATCCTCGGTCAGCTTCTTCCCGTAGCTCATCAAGCCCTCCTTGGTCCTTCCCCCCTTGTGCAGGAAGTCTTCTCCCTTGTACCTCCAGTAAATGGTGGGGAAACCCTTTACCTTGAACTGGTCGCCGAGGCCCCTGTGGGCGGTGGCATCAATTGTTCCCACGGCAATGAGGTCATTGCTCTCGTCCGCGGCGATCGTCTCCAGCACAGGAGCCAGCTTCTTGCAGTGCCCGCACCAGGGGGCGTAGAAGTCCAACAGCCAGACGGGCACGGTGTCCTCGGAATTCTTCATGATAGCGTTGAAGTTGTTCCCAGTGAGAACGTTGATCTGCGAGAAAAAAGGAGATCGCTCTTCCGCACATGCGACTCCAATTAGTAGGAGCAGCAAAGAAAGGAGTTGAGCAAGAAGTTTCAACATTCTGCGGATTTGGAAGCAGCTGGGGTGAGCTGATGGGACATAAAATATAATACGGAAGGACAACGCGGAAATGTGGCGACGAAATCCAGCAGCTGGCATGAAATGCTGGAAAAACAGGGACGAAGATCCGTCGTGGCACGTGAAAGTCAATTATTTCACCCAAATTGGATAGCAGATCGAATCTAAGCGGAGCATAGGACGCTTTTACGGCATGAATTGTCGTGTACGGCAGGATAAAGCACTAGGAGGAATTTACGCACATTTTGATTCAAATTCCAAATTGAAGACCTTTTGCACATTAAAAGCCCTCATTTCCCTCCACGCGGAGATTTGAAGGACAAACATGCCTTCTCCATTACCATTACCCACACAGACAACCCTCCAGCTGACTTCATCTTCAGATGTTCCTTATGCGCTGAGTATTTCCTCCTCCTCCGAGGTCTCTCCTATACTTCGCCTCAATTTAACATCCCCCTCGACGTCCCTTCGCTGGTCTGGTGAATTTCAGGCCTCTTATGTTGAAGATTTGACCCGAAAGGCCGGTAACTACAAGAAAATGGCCGTATTTCTCACCATGCTCACTTCAAAGTCCAGCACGACCAACATTGATGTCTTGACTTTGTCCGAGTTGAAGAGCATGAAGCAGAAGTCGTCCTCGAAGCCCCACCCTTCTACATCGTCATCCGCAGACAGCGGCCGCCGCTACGTCATACTGACCTATGTTGGCGAGTTTGACAAGGTTCACTATCCTCTTCCTCTCAAGGTTGCCGAGGACGACATCAGCCCTGCCGAAACCCAGGTGGACTTGCTGAGGTACGAGGTCAACCAGAAGGATGAGGAGATACGCCGCCTGAACGAGGACCTTGCGGCCGCCCTGACGAGGATGGAGTCCACAGAGGCGGCTGCTGTGGACTCCCCCCCCCCCCCTCCCCACTCTGGAAACGTTGGCGACTTGAAGCGCAAGAACGCCTCTTTGAGAAGGAAGCTGACCGCCATGGAGGCAGCGTTTTTAGAGGAGACGAAGAGAAATAAGAAGGAGATCAGGGAGCTCAAAGCCTCCATAGCCTCCGTCTCCCAGGAATCCAAGGGCGAGAATAAAATCGAGCAACTTCGCCGCAAGCTTTCGTCTCTATCTAGCGCTCTCAGGAAGGAGCGCGAAAATCACAGCCGGACGAAGAACGGGGCCACCATCAAGCTGACGAGGCTGAGGGAGGAGCTCGAGAGGGTCAAGAGCGAGGTGAGAATGCGACGACGGGGAGGAGGGGGGGAGGAGGGGGGGAGGAGGGGGGGGGCGAAACAGCGACAACAACAACTAATCGAAACCCCTTTTATCGCTGCTCATCGCAGAATGAGAGCCTCCAGAGGGGCAGGAAGGCCGACAGGGCCAAGAGGGAGAGGATCGGAAGGAGCACGACGCCCAGGGACAGAAGGAGGGCCGGGAATAACGCCAGCTACGATCGACCCACAAGTGCGAGCAGGAGCGCGAGGAGCAGTGCCAGGACCCCCAGCACCGGGGGGAGCAGCAGGCGAGGAGGAGATAGCTCCAAGAGGGAGGCTAGGAGCAGGTCCAACAGTAGCACGAGGAGCGCCCCGAGGTTCGACCCCACTGAGTATGTGAGAGAAAAGGCGAGGAAGGAGGAAGAGAGAAGAAAGAGAAGAGCCTGGGAGAACTCCCCAGCTAGGAGCGTTGACAGCAGGGGGAGCAGAGGGAGCATGAGGTCGGTCGATAGCAGGGGTTCTCGGGGGAGCACAAGGTCCGCGGAGAGCAGGGGAAGGAGAGAGAGGGGCGCTGTTAAGCAGAGCGGAGGAGGGAAGAGGGGTTCGAAGAAGAAGTCGCGGGAGAGAAAATCAGACAACCGCAAAAACAACGAAAACCTCGCGCCACCGCAAATTAAGAACTATGCGAGGCAGCAGCAATCGAAGGGGGGGAAGAACGAGGAGGCGGGAGAGAACGTGCAAGGGGAAATCAAGGACATTAACAAGCGACTCCAGGATTTGCAGACCTTCATCAACCAGGCAAACGGGGGGGGGAAAGTCGCGTAAATAGATTTAGACGCCGGGGGTAATAACGGGGGTAATAGAAAAATACAACTTCTTGTACTTGAAAAATGATAGGTTAGCGATAACCCTCTACCGTCATTTGTACCACCACTTGTTCTTGCTCTCCTCTTGTATCATCTCCCACTCTCCCTCGTTTACGAAATCTGGCTTTCCCCAGACCTCCTCCTTCTCCCCCACGTCCAAACATTCGTCCACGATTATCCCCGTAGCGTGGAGCATAAGTCTCTCGGCTTCCGAACCCCCGTACCTCTCGTCCCCGATGATCGGCGACCCCAGTGCCTTTAGAGTTACCCTCAGCTGATGTGTGAGGCCAGTAAGCGGCCTCATCAGCACTATCCTCCTCCCGTCTGTAGTAGACCCCAGATCCTTGAACTTAGTCCGAGAGAGGGGGGGGGAAGAGTCCTTGGTGAGCTTGTAGCTCCCGCCCCTCGTCTTCCTTATAGTGCCGCTAATTGTGCCCATTTTTTTGGATGGCTTCTTGGAGACTAGAGCGACGTAAAATTTCGTGATCAGGTCAGAACCGTCCCTTTCCCTATTCTGGAATCCACGGGCAATCTACGCGCAGAGGGGAGGGGAGAGGAGTAAGTGAAAGTGCGTGGAAGGAGCGTCAAACCCCTCCAAAAACCTTACCTTGCCAGCGGATTCGCTGCTCGTCGGAAGGATAACAAGACCGCTCGTCGGAGTGTCCAGCCTGTGCACCAGGTGGCAAGACCCTCCACCCAGTTGCTCCTGCTCGCGAACAATTTGAAGAAGGGAATCCTCTCCATGCATGGGGACACCAGAAGGCTTGGAAACGACTATGTAGGAGGGACTGCGGTAGACCACCGGGACATATACCAGGAGGAAGGCACGGAGAGAGAAGACTATCAGGTTCATTATTCGGATGAAAGAAATTTTACAAGGAAAGGACTCCAGCCAAAAATAAGTCAGTTTGACACAAGAAAAAGGTGAAGCGGACAGTGATTTACACTCATAATACTCTGAAGGCTCCCTCCGCGTCCTCTTTACGTTTTGAATCCCAAAAAATGCGAAGGAAACAAGATAACCCTCATAAGGTGTTTCCTCCCCGGGACTCATGCTTTCATTGTTTTCGTCTCATATACGTGATAATACTACTTCAGGCCCGTTTTCGTATGGAATTTGTAATACGTTAAGTGTGATTATGGGGGCAAAGATCCCGCCATTGACGCCACAGTGAACATTTTGAGGGTCTCTCCCTCTCCCAGTCCCGATACCCTACTTATTAACCCTATCTTCTCTGCCTGTCTTAATATTAGCTAGTAGCACAAGATCCCCTGATTCTACAGAAAGAAACAGGATCAGGAGCAGGGGCATGAGTGGTATGAAGTGCCCTCACTGCCAGAAGTCGTTCGTCTCTCAGGGAGGCTGGGAGTACCATGTTGCACAGGCCGTCTGTGTCGAGAGGGCGAAGAATGGTGGCAAAGGGAGGCAGGGTTCGGGAAAACCTCGGGAAGACTATGTTTATTTAGTGCAGAAGGGGGTTGGCAAGGATGCCAAAGATATAGAGTATAAGGCTCTTAAGGCTCTCTTAGAGGGAGAGAAACTGCAAGGGGACTTCAAACTCTGGGAGTTGCGCGCCGAGTTACAAGCAATAGGCACCGGCAAGGCGCTTAGCTTATACCCCGGACTTACCATAACGAAATACACGAAGAAGGGGGTAAGGTTGTTATACGGTTGAAATCTTTCTCTCGTAACAATCCCCCACGCCCCCTTCTCATCTTCTCGCCCTCCCTCCATCCAACCCCCTCCTCCCGCTAATCCCTTTCCCCTCTCCCCGCACAACCTCTATCCGCCCATCGCAGTGGGCAAGCAAAAAAGGGATGGCGGGAAGGACTGATGAGGCGAAGAAGGCCACGTCTGTAAGTAAACATCCCACGTCCCCCCCCCCCCTTCTCGCCCTCCCTCCATCCAACCCCCTCCTCCCGATAATCCGTTTCCCCTCTCCCCGCACAACCTCTATCCGCCCATCGCAGAAGAAACTCAGCGATCTGAAGAAGGGGGTAAAGACCGGGCCGCAAACTGATGAGCACAAGGTAAGTAACCACCCCACGTCCCCCCCCCCCTTTCTCGCCCCCCCTCCATCCAACCCCCTCCTCCCGATAATCCCTTTCCCCTCTCCCCGCACAACCTCTATTCGCCCATCTCAGCAAGCCTGTCGTGAAGCGAAGTTGAAGTTCTGGAGGGACCTCACCCCTGAGAAGAAGAAGGCAGTTTCTGTACGTAGCCATCCCACGCCCCCCCTCCATCCAACCCCACTCACCCTTCTAATCCCTTTCCCTCTCCCCACCTGCAGAGGAAAATTAGCCTTGCACTACGAAAATACTTCAAAAAGCTATTCAGCACGCTCAAATTTAGGAAGTACGCCCTACGCCTTGCCTCCGCCCTTCTCAACCGCGCCGCTGCTGAGGATGAGGTGAGAATTAGTGTCAGAAACAGTTCAGCACTTCAAAGTTAAGCACTTCGCATGAACCAACACCCTGTGTAACTATCCGTTACGTTTTTCGCTGCGCTCGTCCTCCCTCCACTACGCACCTAACACTGTCTTCCCCGTCTTCCCCGAAGGTTCAACCTTCCTCCGCCCAACATGCTGTCCAAGAGGAAATGGAGTGGGTGCAATGCGAGAAGTGCGAGAAGTGGAGGAAACTTCCGCCCAACCTGTCCGCTGCCGACCTCCCCGACAAATGGTTTTGCGCCATGAACACGTGGGACAAGAGCTCAGCGAGCTGCCACGTCGAGGAGAATGTCGACGAGAACGAGATCGAGGGAGAGTTTACCATCCTCAGTGGTGAGAGTGCGACTCCTTCCTCTCCCGAGAAGGTTCCTCCCTCTCCCCCGACCTCCGTCGCCTCTCCCCCAATCCCTGATGCCGCAGCTTCCCCTGTCGCCGCAGCTTCCTCTGTCGCCGCAGCTTCCTCTGTCGCCGCGGAAACCACCATTCCTCCCCACGCATCCGAGGATTCTACCACTCCCTCGCTTCCCTTCAAGGGTAAGGCAGACGCCAAGATATTTTCAAATCGGCTGGAGCAACGTAAGCGGCAGCGGAGGGGAAAGCGTGGTAACACTAGCGCCCCTCTTCCCCCCCCAATCTCCGTCACCTCTCTCCCCCCCCCAATCTCCGTCACCTCTCTCCCAAAACTTTACACCGGTGCTGGGATGAAAACTCTCGTGGAAGGGCGAGCGAAAATTTTCCGCGAAGCCAATAAGGGGAAAGTAGAGGCAAGCTCCTTCGAGGCCTTAGGGGAAGAGTGCCTAGAGTACCACTACACCAATCACGGCACGTTGCCCACTCCGCAACAGTTTGTAAAGTATATCGCTTCACGAACCGCTGGACTTGTCACTCCATTTGCGGTTGTCCTCGCACATCAATTTGTGCTGCAGCTCTACCTGGAACAGCACCCGTTCCTCGAGGATCACGCTTCCTACCCGCTGTTAGGAGACCCAAAGAATCGACAATGGTTGTTGGTGAGAATGGATGGGGCGATAGTGAGGGGGCGAGGGAAGTTGGCTACTATCACTCACCATCGCATTCGTCGTAACGCCGTACGCGCACACAGGACTTGGGAGTGAGCCCCACCGCTCTAGACGGATATTTCTTAAACCGCGAAAGGGTATTAAACATGCCACCAAACTCAATGGCTTCTGCGAAGGACAACATCAATAATTCGGTGAGAATGTGGGAGGAGTACCGCAACCAAATTGCATATCTCGAGAACTCACCAAAACCCCATGCTCTCGCTTTTGTCGCAGAGTCTGTGTTGGTCGAGCTTGAACTATTTTTTCCTCTACTCGGGGATAAAGGGCCACTTCGGTATCCTTGCTGACATGAAGAAATCCTCCGGGGAGGTCTCGATGCTGATGCTCTTCATCGGGTTCATGGGAGGGTGGAAAAAATTCACACACCTTCAGTCTGGACAACGCACGACAGAGTTCGTACGTCGCTACGTTAGCCTCGTAAAGCTACTAACCTCCACGACAGCCTCCACGACAGCAGCGAACGCCTTCCCGATGCAAGTTTTCGTCCACACAAAGAAGGGACAACACGAGACAAGCGTAACGGACCGTCGGCTTGGGAAAAATCAGTGGGCTGCCATGCGAAACAGAGTCCAGACAGGAGGGGCCCTCCCAGGAAAGGGCAGGATTACGAGCGTGAAAGTGGAGCTCAATGGAAGCACGGAGGAGGATCAGGGTAATGTCGACGAGGGGCAGGGACCGACGGTGGATGAGGGAGAGGCTATGTTCAAAGTGGCGACGGAGCAGAATACTGGCTTGGAGGAGATGTTGGAAGAAACTGCTCAAAACATAGTTGAGGAGGAGGAGGAAGGAGTGCAAGGGGGGGGCGAGGGGGGGGGGGGGGGGAAGAGGCAGAAAACGGGTTAGGAGGGAAAATTATAGTTGTTGGTTACATAGAAACCGTAGCATTCGCCTTTCTCTTCGCCTACCACCCTTCCCTTCGCCCACACTCCCCCCCCCTCCCCTCACCTCACCTCAACACGCTCTCTAACCGTAGCCAGGAGTTTCTCGGCACCTCTAATCTCGTCATAACCTGCACCGTCCACGTCGTCCACGTCGTCCACGTTTCGCTCAATTGCATCGCCCTAACAGTTTGTGCCCGAGGAAGCAGAGAAATGGTTTGAAATTATTGCTCAAATGGAAGGGGAAAGGTAAAAAAAAAAGAGGAAGTGGTTCAACGTCCAACTTGAGACTTCCAGCGAAAACCCGTAAGGTGGTTTGGGGCCGGGGGGGCTGTTAGGGTTGGAGAGGAAAAAAGTTCCGGTAGGTCCAAAGTAGTAATGACCTTTTTGGAGCAACGAGGAGAGAGAGGGGAGGTTAAGGACGCGGGAGGGACTTGAGGGAAGGTAGCAAAAGCAGGTTTCAGGGCTGGGAGGCTGAGTGAAGGATTTTTTGTCATGTTGAATTGTGAAGAATTGGTGGGCTTGGTGGTGAGTCAACATCAAGTGATTCTGTTCTTTTTTTCGAATTTTTAATTAAACAACTGACAACACAAGGGCAACAACAACAACAACAATAAATAGGTATGCCTACCCCCCCCCCCCCCCCTCCGTCCATTCCTCTAGCCCCGAAAGTTTGTACCCCAGCAAATTCATAATCCTCATATCAATATTCTCGTCAAAGAACTTCAAGTCCTCGTCCTTGTAACCCACCACCCTCCGCTCCTCGTCCCCGTACTTTATCATGCTCGCCTCCTTGCCCCCCGTGTTACCATGTGACTTCGCAGCCCCCTCCTTAGTCTTAAACTCGCCGCCCTCCTTAAACTTCCCCCCAGCGCAGTCGCAAATACCCTTGACGGTCTCCTCAGGCCTGAAAAGAAGGTCCTCGTACCTCACGATCAACCTGGGGAAGTCGTCCACCGAGTCACCTATGTAGTCCCCGTACCACTCGTTCCACATCCCCACAAGTCCCGGGTACGTCTTGTGTCCCCACTCATGGTGCTCCACGGCGGACTGGTAAGTGACCTTCACCGGTATCTGGGAGCCATCCTCGTCGAGAAAATTCGGGCACTCGACCTGTTGGTGCTTCCAATTAGCCGCGTACCTGTTCTTGCACATACTGTTCATCCATGTAAGTGGGTCTTTAACCATTACCAAGGGAAGACAATCCTCAACTACCAGACCTTTACCCTCGTACGTCCTTGGGGTGTGGGTGTTGCGGGCAGCGAGGGGGTTATGCTTACCCCATGGGACCTGGAAATGATGATTGTTAGGCGCGAAATCACAGTTCATTTCAAGCAGACTCGTTAGGAGGTTCGTACCAGTGTTGAAGAGGCCGGCTGGGGACGCGTAACGACGTCCTGCAGGGACGGAGGAACGGTAGCGCTCGCAGGTACCGTCGTCTAGACCGAGGGTTCTGGTTGTTTCGCCGTACATTCTGACAGACTCTTTGTGGGGGGTATCGTGGACATGGGTGAGGCGGAGACGGGCCTGGACGGAGTTTAAGGACTCTGTTGATAGCGAAGAGGGAGAGAGGGGGGAGGAATTGGAGGTGATACCGCCGCGAAGGGACGGCGAACTCACGTCGCCCACGCCGCCCACGTCGACGGCATCTGTGGAGGTGGAGGTGGAGGGGCTTGGTTGTTCTCCAGACTCTGGTCTTATTCTCCATACTCCATCATTGGATTTGTATATGATGGTTATTGGTGTTATTGGTGTTATTGGTGTGTTTGATATAGGTGATGCGGGCGATATGATAGTATTTCCTTGGGCATTTTTTGCCACAGTTCCGTGTATGAGATCGAAATCGGTCGTGAAAGTAGTGAGAATTTTAGGAGGAATTTGACTCCATTGTCCAATATCTAGGTGGGATATCACAAACAAGGTGGAAGTTAATGAGACAAGAACAAGAAGGAGCATTAGAATGCTTAATAGACGCATCAGAGGGAGGACAATAAATGATAGCGAAGAAAATCATTTTTGGGGTTGGACAGCACCATTCAATTTTTGGGGTTTGTTTCGACTGGAGACACATAACAGCACCTACACGACACTTCTGCCTGCGTGGAGTACTCTCAAGGCTTTGTTGATCACTTTCATATCGTAATTTGCCGCTATAAACACAAATTTTGGGGTAGGTTCGCCCAAAAATGGAATCAAAATCAGAGGCACAATCGTCACACAATTCATCAGAGACCACAAATGTGACAGTATCTAGTTGGGACGATTTGACAGACGATCAGCAGTGTTGCATAACCTGGGCTGGTAACCAAGACTGGGATCTCATCAAGGGGTATGCCAAGGAACATGGTCCTGAGGGTTTGTTAGGCGTTTATAAAATGATTGTTGATGAGAAATGGGCGATAATCTCAGTCCTCTATATCGCCTCTCGTCACAATAATGTTGAGATGGTCAAGCTCACCTTAGAGGCCGGCTTCGACAACAAGGAAGCCATGTACATGGCCGCAGAGATATCAATGAAGAATAGTGACAATTCAACAATCTTGAGATTGCTCTTAGAACATGGACTTGACCCTAATATAGACATACGAGTCGAAGGGTTGGTGAAACACTCTTGCAACCTTTTGATGTCTGCTGCTGGAAGGGGGCACATTGATCAGGCCATAGCACTTCTCGATCATGGAGCAAATGTGAACAAGATAATGGTTAACCCTGATGATGAAGATGTTATTTCACCACTAACTTTTACTGTCAGTTGTGGAGCACACGACATGTGCAGGCTGTTTCTCACGCGCGGTGCTATTCCAACCACCAACGAGGTGTTTTATGTGTTTGGTCATTGCCTCCTAGCGTGCAAAGGAGAACACCCTAAGCTTAGTAGAGATGTCGCAATAAAGATGTTCACAACATTTCTTCATCTCGGAAAGCCCGATTCCGATGTAGTTCGAGACAAATTCAATAAATGCCATTCTTCCATACGAGATCCTACAATCGCCAACATCACGAAACATTACCTTGAAGGCCGTCCCTTCTGCTGCTTTGTTTGCGAGGCTCTAACTGCTAAGGAGGTGGGGCGTGACAAGCTCCTAATGTGTCCCTGTCGCAACGTCGCCTACTGCTCG
>BRYA01000291.1:15521-36086 GCA_030267965.1 Triparma columacea
GTGAGGCGATGGTCAAGAAAAGATCCAAGACAGGGAAGGGGATGGCAGGGGGAGGAGCGGATGCGGAAGTAGCGGATGTGGGAGTAGCGGAAGGAGCAGTTGCGATGGGGAAGAATGGCAAGAAGGGCAAGAAGGGGAAGAAGGGTAGGGGTAAGAAGAAGTGAACGAAACAATACAGTAATGCGGCAGCTATAAGCAATTATTCAGAATTCGATGTACATCAAATTGCTTATTTTTTATTGCGATTAGCGTGAGGATTGCTGTAATTTTGTCCCCTCCTGCTAAAAAGAAACTTTCTCAGATTTTGGGGTTGGTGTGATGGCAGTTTTGGTTTGACTCCAATATTAGCACCTACACGACACTTCTGCCTAAGTGGAGTAGCCTCAAGATTTTATTGATAAGTTTCACATCGTAATTTGCCGCTATAAACTAAACATTTGGGATAGGTTCGCTCAAAAATGGAAAAACAATCAGAGGTACAATCGTCACACAAATCATCAGAGACCACAAATGTGACAGTACATAGTTTGGACGATTTGAAAGACGGTCAGGAGATGTGCTTGAAATGGGCTAATGAGCAAGACTGGGATCGCATCAAGGGGTATGCCAAGGAACATGGTCCTGAGGTTTTGTTAGGCGCTTATAGAGAGGATGTTGATGAGGAATGGAGGATATTTTCAGTCCTCACAAGCGCCTCACATCACAAAAATGTTGAGATGGTCAAGTTTACTTTAGACGCCGGCTTCAACAACAAGGAAGCCATGTATTCGGCCGCAATCATATCAATGGAGAATAGTGACAATTCAACAATCTTGAGATTGCTCTTAGAACATGGACTTGATCCTAATATAGACCTACGAGTCGAAGGGGTGGTGAAACACTCTTGCAACCTTTTGATGTCTGCTGCTGGAAGGGGACACATTGATCAGGCCATAGCACTTCTCGATCATGGAGCAAATGTGAACAAGACAGTGGTCAACGTTGATGGAGATGTTGTTTCACCACTTACAGAAACTGTCAATTATGGAGCGCACGACTTATGCAGGCTAATTCTCACGCGCGGTGCTATACCAACAACCAACGACGTGGATAATGTGTTTTATATCTGCCTCAGAGCGTGCAAAGGAGAAAACCCTGGGCTTAGTAGAGATGGCGCAATAAAGATGTTCGTAACATTTCTTCATCTCGGAAAGCCCGATTCCGATGTAGTTCGAGACAGATTCGATTCTTTCGCACCTTCCAGACACGATCCTACAATCACCAACATCACGAAACATTACCTTCAAGGCCGTCCCTTCTGCTGCTTTGTTTGCGAGGCTCTAACTGCTAAGGAGGTGGGGCGTGACAAGCTCCTAATGTGTCCCTGTCGCAACGTCGCCTACTGCTCGAGGGAGTGCCAGCTCAAGCACTGGAAGGAGCACAAGGTGCTATGCACGGGACCGCTGAACGAAAAGGGGGAGAGTGAGGCGATGGTCAAGAAAAGATCCAAGACAGGGAAGGGGATGGCAGGGGGAGGAGCGGATGCGGAAGTAGCGGATGTGGGAGTAGCGGAAGGAGCAGTTGCGGAAGGAGCAGTTGCGACGGGGAAGAATGGCAAGAAGGGGAAGAAGGGGAAGAAGGGTAGGGGTAAGAAGAAGTGAACGAAACAATACAGTAATGCGGCGGCTATAAGCAATTATTCAGAATTCGATGTACATCAAATGGCTTAATTTTTAATTGCGATTAGCGTGAGAAAGAACAATTTCATATTTCTCCTTCTAATTTTGTCCCTCAATTTCGACTCCTGCTTCCAATTCGAAATTCAAGAGCAACTTTCTCAGAGGTGGACTCCAATATTAGCACCTACACGACACTTCTACCTACGTAGAGTACTTTCAAGGTTTTTTGGATCACTTTCACATCGTAATTTGCCGCTATAAACTTACATTCGGGATAGGTTCGCTCAAAAATGGCATCACAATCTGAGGTACAATCGTCACACAAATCATCAGAGACCACAAATGTGACAGTGCATAGTTGGGACGATTTGACAGACGGTCAGCGGTTGTGTATAGATTGGGCTTGTGAGCAAGACTGGGATCGCATCAAGGGGTATGCCATTGAACATGGTCCTGAGGTTTTGTTTGGCGTTTATACAGAGAGGAATGTGGTATATTCAGTCCTCACAGTGGCCTCATCTTACCAAAACGTTGAGATGGTCAAACTTATCTTAGAGGCCGGCTTCGACAACAATGAAGCCATGTACTCGGCCGCAGAAATGTCAATGAGGAATAGTGACAATTCAACAATCTTGAGATTGCTCTTAGAACATGGACTTGACCCTAATATAGACATACGAGTCGAAGGGTTGGTGAAACACTCTTGCAACCTTTTGATGTCTGCTGCTGGAAGGGGGCACATTGATCAGGCCATAGCACTTCTTGATCATGGAGCAAATGTGAACAAGGCAGTGGTTGACCCTCAGGTCTGTGATGGAGATGTTATTTCAACACTTACTTATACTATGAGTCATGGAGCACACGACATATGCAAGCTGTTTCTCACGCGTGGTGCTATTCCAACCACCAACGACGTGTTTTATGTGTTTAGTCAGTGCCTCAAAGCGTGCAAAGGAGAACACCCTATTCTTAGTAGAGATGTCGCAATAAAGACGTTCGCAACATTTCTTCATCTCGGAAAGCCCGATTCTGACGTAGTTCGAGACAGATTCAATTCTTTTGCACCTTCCCGTCGCGATCCTGTAATCACCAACATCACGAAACATTACCTTCAAGGCCGTCCCTTCTGCTGCTTTGTTTGCGAAGCTCTAACTGCCAAGGAGGTGGGGCGTGACAAGCTCCATATGTGTCCCTGTCGCACTGTCGCTTACTGCTCGAGGGAGTGCCAGCTCAAGCACTGGAGGGAACACAAGGTGCTTTGCACGGGACCGCTGAACGAAAGGGGTGAGAGTGAGGCAATGGTCAAGAAAAGATCCAAGACAGGGAAGGGGATGGCAGGGGGAGTAGCGGATGTGGGAGTAGCGGATGTGGGAGTAGCAGAAGGAGCAGTTGCGACGGGGAAGAATGGCAAGAAGGGGAAGAAGGGGAAGAAGGGTAGGGGTAAGAAGAAGTGAACGAAACAATACAGTAATGCGGCGGCTATAAGCAATTATTCAGAATTCGATGTACATCAAATTGCTTATTTTTTATTGCGATTAGCGTGAGAATGAACAATTTCATATTTCTCCTTCTAATTTTGTCCCTCAATTATTTCGACTCCTGCTTCCAAGGGCAACTTTCTCAGAGGTGGACTCCAATATTAGCACCTACACGACACTTCTTCCTACGTCGAGTACTTTAAAGGCTTTCTTGATAATTTTCACATCGTAATTTGCCGCTATAAACTTACACTTGGTATAGGTTCGCTCAAAAATGGAATCACAATCAGAGGTAGAATCGTCACGCAAATCATCAGAGACCACAAATGTGACAGTATATAGTTGGGACGATTTGACAAAAGGTCAGCAGTGTTGCATAGGTTGGGCTTGTGAGCAAGACTGGGATCGCATCAAGGGGTATGCCAAGGAACATGGTCCTGAGGTTTTGTTGGGCGTTTATAGGGAGCTTGTTGATGAGGAAGTGAAGGTAGCTTCAGTCCTCTCATTGGCCTCATATCACGAAAATGTTGAGATGGTCAAGTTTACTTTAGACGCCGGCTTCAACAACAAGGAAGCCATGTACTTTGCAGCAGATGAATCAATGAAGAATAGTGACAATTCAACAATCTTGAGATTGCTCTTAGAACATGGACTTGATCCTAATATAGACCTCCGAGTCGAAGGGTTGGCGGAAGCCTTTTACAACAACCTTTTGATGCTTGCTACTTCTGCGGGACACATTGATCAGGCCGTGACACTTCTCGATCATGAAGCAAATGTGAACAAGACAGTGGTTAACCCTGCTTATGGACGTTTTCCTCTTTCACCAATTACTTATGCTTTCTGTTCTGGAGCACACGACATATGCAGGCTGTTTCTCACGCGCGGTGCTATTCTAACCATCAACGACGTGCATAATGTATTGCTTTCGTGCCTCAATGCGTGCAAAGGAATACACCCTATTCTTAGTAGAGAGGTCGCAATAAAGATGTTCACAACATTTCTTCATCTCGGAAAGCCCGATTCCGATGTAGTTCGAGACAAATTCAATAAACATTCTTCCATACGAGATCCTACAATCACCAACATCACGAAACATTACCTTGAAGGCCGTCCCTTCTGCTGCTTTGTTTGCGAAGCTCTAACTGCCAAGGAGGTGGGGCGTGACAAGCTCCTAATGTGTCCCTGTCGCAACGTCGCTTACTGCTCGAGGGAGTGCCAGCTCAAGCACTGGAGGGAACACAAGGTGCTTTGCACGGGACCACTGAACGAAAGGGGTGAGAGTGAGGCAATGGTCAAGAAAAGATCCAAGACAGGGAAGGGAGCGGCGGCGGGAGCAACGGTGGTGGGAGTAGCGGAGGGAGCAGGTGCGGGAGTAGCGGAAGGAGCAGTTGCGACGGGGAAGAATGGCAAGAAGGGGAAGAAGGGGAAGAAGGGTAGGGGTAAGAAGAAGTGAATGAAACGGTAGAAACAAAAACACAGAAGTATAACAACAACAACAACAAAATTAGGTACGCCTACCCCTCCCCCCCCCCCCCCGTCCCTTCCTCTATCCCCGAAAGTTTGTACCCCAGTAACCCCATAATCCTCCTATCAATATTCTCGTCAAAGAACTTCAAATCCTCGTCCTTGTACCCCACAACCCTCCTTTCCTCGTCCCCGTATTTGATCATGCTGGCCTCCTTCCCCCCCGTGTTACCGTGTGATTTCGCGGCAGTTTGTAATGTTTTGAACGGACCTTTTGAAGTACCACCAGCGCAGGTACAAATACCATTGACTGTATCCTCAGGCCTGAAGAGAAGATCCTCGTAACGAACGATCAACCTGGGGAAGTCCTCGTTAATTGAATCACTAATGTAGTCACCGTACCATTCGTTCCACATCCCCACTAGTCCCGGGTATGTTTTATGTCCCCATTCCGGGTGTTCAACTTCCGGTTGAAACACGACCTTGACCGGTATCTGTGATCCATCGGGGTCGAGGAAATTCGGGCAGGAGACATGCCGGTGTGCCCAGTTAGCTGCGTACCTGTTCTTGCACATACTGTTCATCCATGTGAGTGGGTCTTTAACCATGACTATAGGAAGACAATCCGACACAACAAGACCTTTACCTTCGTACATTTTTGGGGTGTGGGTGTTGCGGGCAGCGAGGGGGTTATGCTTACCCCATGGGACCTGGAAATGGTGATTGTTAGGCGCGAAATCACAGTTCATTTCTAGCAGAGATGTTAGGAGGTTCGTACCAGTGTTGAAGAGACCAGCTGGGGACGCGTAACGACGGCCTGGAGGGACGGAGGATTTGTAGCGCTCGCAGGTACCGTCGTCTAGACCGAGGGTGATGGTTGTTTCACCGTACATTCGGACAGACTCCTGGTGAGGGGTATCGTGGACATGGGTGAGACGGAGACGGGCCTGGACAGAGTTTAAGGACTCTGTCGACGGATCCGAGGGAGAGAGGGGGGAGGAATTGGAGGTGACACTACCGCGAAGGGACGAAGAACTTACGCCGCCAACGTCGACGGCATCTGTGGAGGGGCTTGGTTGTTCTCCAGACTCTGGTCTTATTCTCCATACTCCATCATTGGATTTGTATACGATGTCCCCCCCACCGCCATCCTCCGTGAATACCATGGGGTTATAATCCGCAGTCTTCGAATGTGATATTCCGTTTGTGATTGAAGTGATTTTGTCAATAAAGTTAGGTTCGGAAGAATCTTGAGGAGAGGTTTTAGAACCCCATCGTCCAATATTTAGGTAAACGTTAAGTACCAAGGCGCATGTTAACGAAGTTAGAACGAGGAGGAGCGTACGGATGGTGAAGAGACGCATCAGAGAGATGACACCCAAGAGGGTGAGGGGTTTGGGACAGGAGGAGGAGGGAAGAGGGAGCAGAGATGGTGGCACGCATTTCTATTTCGTTTATGTGGCGTTGTCGGGATAGTGGCGGCACAAAATGAATTAAAAATTTCGTTTCAACGCTGTTCCATTTCTATTCCTTTCGGCATGAGCTGTCAGGGACCAGAGCCATGTCAAAGAAGGGGCTTGCTTTTCTAGGCTTATTCCTCTATTTCTAACGTTTCGAAGTTGATATCTTGAATACGATATAATATTTGAGGCAGTATTATTCTCTAATCGTTTAAAGATGTATTTAAGTCGTGTAAGTCAGAAAATAGGGAAAAGTACCATAAGCCCATTCTCGACTCTTATTGATTTTGCTCCAAAAGATTCTCCAAAAGATGCCAAAAACGCCAATAATGATCACAAAGAAAGACCAAGACTTAATAAACTGCGACAACAACTACAATCAAAGGATAAACAAGCATTTAATAAACAAACACAGACAAAACACGAGGAAGGGAGAAAGGTTATACCATATCAACACTTTCTCAATAAAGGAGGAATGAACGATAGGGAGATCAACAATATACATAACAATAGGAACAACAATAGTCAGATCAACACCAAAGTTGGAGATGGAAAGGGAAATGATGAGAAAGACAAACCCATTATCAACCTTTGGTCTCCTGCTACATTACCGTTATCATCATCATCATCATCATCGTCATCAACAAGGAACAACAAACTATTAGATAAGTACAATCGCAACCACAACTACGTAAGAATCAGCTTGACTGACAAGTGCAACCTAAGGTGCACATACTGCATGCCAGAGGAGGGTATACAGCTAACAAGGAAGGAGGAGGTAAGCGAGGACGGGAAAATAAACAAAAGTTAGACGAAGAATAGGAGCATAGGTCGATTGAGTTTGGCTGACATAACATCACCTCACCCACACCCACACCCCACCACCACCCCACCCACCCCACCCAGCTCCTTAAGGATACCGAAATCCTAAAGATAGTATCAGTACTCTCATCCCAGCTCCCTCCCTCAACCATGAAGATCCGTTTAACCGGTGGTGAGCCTCTTCTCTACCCCCGTCTCCCCTCTCTCCTCACCTCAATAAACACACTCCACACACCCTCAAGTATTGGTATAACTACAAACGCGATACTACTAGATAAGAGGTGGGAGGATTTGAAGGATTTGTTGACGAGCGTTAACGTTAGTCTTGACACACTTGACGAGAAGAAATTCCAAATGCTTACAAGGAGGACTGGTCTTTCCAAGGTACTCCGTGGTATAGAGAGGACAGAGGGTTGGGATGGTAAGGTAAAGTTAAACTGCGTAGTCATGAAAGGATTCAACGACGATAAGGAGGACTTTAAACAGTTCCTAGAGTTCCAGAGGGATATGGGGTACAGGTTCGATGTTAGGTTCATTGAGTGGATGCCGTTCGACGGGACGAGCTGGGGTGAGAACTTTGTTAGCGCGGGGACTATGATGGACAGGATTAAGGAGGGGATGGGGAAGGAACTTGAGGGGGTTGGAAGCGAGGATAGGAACGATACTACTAAGTGGTATAAGCTAGCTGGGGATGAGGGAGAGAGGGAGGGGGGAGGGGGGAGGATCGGATTCATTACAAGCATGAGCGACAACTTCTGCGCGACATGTAACAGGATAAGAATAACCAGCGACGGATCACTAAAAGTATGCCTGTTCGACGGTACGGAGGTATCAGTTAGGGACGCTATTAGGGACGGGGTAGGGGACGAGGATCTGGCGAGGATCTTTAGGGGAGCGCTGGGGGAGAAGAAATTTAAATTTGGAGGAGCGGAGGATATGCAGGAATTGGCGGAAAGGGTTAAGGGGAATAGACATATGACGGCGATCGGGGGGTGAGAAAGAAGGGAACACTTAAGGCATACCGTATGTGACATTTTTGAAGTTAAAAAAGACACGGGGAGCTTTTCCTTTTCTATTAGAGCGATGAGAGGATGGACTTTATCGCTGCGATTTCTTCACTGAGCTTTGATGGAAAAGGGGTTTCAGGAGGGGGGGACAGAGCTGCGACGAGTGGGGCGGTTAGGGCGTGTGGTTTCGCCCAGTTTTGTTCGTCGTAGGAAAAGACGTGCTTCATTTCACTTGTTCTCACCTAGACCCAGGAGCGTGAAGAGGACGAGGGGAGGTATGGGTAGGTGCGTTTGCGTGGCATCGCAGCAGCGGTCGTCCTTTCTCATAGAGGCGAGCTGCGACCTCACCCCTTCCGGCCAGCTCGAGACTACGCCGTACTGAGACGTGGCCTCAACTTGGGATATAATCTCTCGGCACTCCTCCACCTCCGAGGTTACCACGGGGTTTAAGCAGGGAGTGAGGAACTCAAGGATCCCCCCGTTTTCACAGATATGCTCCATGAGGTTCCACAGGTCTAAAGGTGGCTCCGGCAGGGACTTGACCCTCTCCCGCCATGAGTCTGACTGCACGTCGATCGAGACTAGGGTTGAGATGGCGGTGGAGGCTGCGGAGGTGTAGGAGAGGACGGCGAAGCCGCGAGATCGGGAGCTCGTCGGGTCCTCGCGACCCATGGCAGCGCAGAGCTGCAAGGGGGTAGGGAGTAAGGGAAGCAAAGGTTAGCGAGAGGGGTCGGACCGAAGGGGGACAGCAAGGGCGGGGGTACTCTCACCTTCTCAACCTTAATCCAGTGAGGCGGGTACTATGAGGAGCGAAGCGGAGTGGGTTGGAACATCTGTCATGACTTCGGGGGCGCATTTTGGTGCTGCCTAACTCCCCGCCCCCCCTTCTCACCTTGAAACGTGCAGTGTCGAGGACTAAGACCATATCGGAGGCTACATCGTAGGCCCCGATGGGCGAGAAGTGGCCGTCGCCTGTCTGAAGGAGCTCCTTCCGAGAGTAGGACACAACGAGGTAGGACCGCGTCTTGGAGCAGTCGGGGGTCGGCACGGAGCAGCAGGGCGTTGAGCAGCACTCCTGCGAAATGGAAGCCGGGTTAACTTTAACACACCTTGCGAAGAGACCCCCTTTGTTCTCACCTTTATGGCAGCTCGGAACAGAGACACGAATTGAGGGGTGGGGACGGCGTCATGGAAGGTGTAGTTGCAGGTGAGCCCCTGGCACTTGCAGAGGCAGACAAAAGTTGAGAATGTTATGCCTGCGAAGGGTCTCATTAGTGGCTCAAATCAAAGAATATGTGCTCCAACATTCTCACCTTGCTCTTCGACTATATCCAAGGCTGAGCAGCAGTTGAGGTGCTGCGAGGGGGCGACGACAAGGGATGATGAGGGGGGAACGAGGGTGGGGGAAGCAAGGAGGAACTATAACTCACCTCCTCGTCAAAATAACGCCAAGGGGAACCTCGCCAGGATCTCCGAGGGTCAATGTTGAGAGCATTCAAGACAATTACGAGCGTCGAAAGACCGCAAAATGCTGGCTTCCCCTGAGTCACGAAGTGAGAAATCAAGTCGTAGTAGGATTCACCTCCTCCTGAAGTTAAAGCACTCATGAAGATACTCCGACCCTCGGGACTTGAAAACGAAATGGCCGGGGGACAGGGGAGTTCGCGACGATGGAAGCTGTACTTCATCACTGGAGCTTCGTTCGACATTTGATTACGCAGGAGGAATAACAACCCTGATTTCTCTGAACACAATCTTGAGTTTGTTGTTTTTTTGGTCCAACAACCTGCGACGGTTCTAAAAAATGTGTTATATTGACTAATACGATATAACTGAGTACGTATATATAATTTATATCTAAATATATTGTCAAAATGAGCAAATAAAAGTGACAGAGAAAGTGAATATTTTTTCAGATTTTGAGAGGAGACCGCAAGACCGCAAGAACGGTCCAGACGGAGAACAAACAAACAACTCTGACCCCATCTTTCTTTCCCCAAATTCGGACCAACGGCTCGGAGACCACCGGGAACGGATTTCTTCAACCGGAATTTCAGACCGCGTTAACACGTCACAACCTACTCTCCTCCACGAACTCGAAACAACCCAACCCTCGACTGAGATAAATAAGGAATGAATAATTTCCACTTTTTCCTCCTCTTCTCCCTCTTAATCAGTGTCTTACATGCCTCCATTGCCATTGTTGTTTCTGACATTGACGACCTTTACGACAATCTTGATTCGTCAGGTTCAAACACTGTGACCAATGGTCAAACAACAACACTAACAGCGCTAAGGTGAGTTAGGTATTTGTTTTTGTTGTCGGGTACTTAAATCTTGTTGCTGTTGCCCGCTACAACTCTCGCTTCGTCACCGCATCCTAACATCTTCCCCCCCCCTCAGCTATAAATGCAGTGATGCTCAGGTTGCATCCACTTGCGGCAGTTCTGAAAGTATGGTGGAGATGACGACTGGGCTTTCGGGCACTGTAGCCTGTGAAACCGACGCTGCCTCTTGCATTCTTGATGCGGAGAAGACTAAGCGGGCAATGAAAATTCATGGTCCAAACACTGTTGATGAAGGTGAGAGGTTGAGCACGAGGGATCCTCCTGGATAGCTGTGGGGAACATGAGCAGCAGATCAGCACTCACTGCCTGGACCTCGCTTCGCTCGCCGCACCATCAGTGTTGACCCTTCGAGCTCTCACAATCAAGGACGGGGCGTATGATGACGGCGGAGGGCTTCATTTGAGGGAAGACTGTGTGGTAGTACTTCTGCTTTGCGTCTTCGTTGACTGCAGGAATAATGTGAATGATGATAGCAGGGCAATTTATCTGAGTAATGCTGCTCATTCTAGCAATTCCGGCGCGACTACTACCCACATAATCATCAGAGGGACACGCATTCACAGTAACATCAAAGTGGAAAGCGGCAGCGACATTTACGTGAGCGATGGAGCACTAGAGATAATGAGGTGAGAGCTTCAGCGTCGTCCTTTCTACTGGCCCGCTTTGCGTTGCATTGTTCTCCTCCTCCACCTTTCTACTAGCTGATTCTTCTTAACCCCAACCCTCCCCACCCCCCTCAAACCCTCCGCCCGCTCCAGTACTTGTCCTTCGCCCTACTCTAATCCTCCCACAGAAGGCGCAACCCTTTCTATAGCCAAGGACTCCACTCAGGGGGCAATTATTGGCGCTGCAAATAACTACTTCTGTCATTACATCTGTTTGCCCGGATACTACAACCCGACGCTTGGCAGTGCGAGTGACTCCTGCGTGGTCTGTCCTTCTGGGCAGATAAGTCCCATGGGTTCCACAATTTGTCTTGACGATGATACCTACAGTACAGTCCACAGTGTCAGCAACATGGACGGTGTGTTCAACAAGATCAGCAACTTCGGGGATCTTGGCAACAGCATTGGCAACAGCATTATGAATGGCGGTGATGCAACCGAGCTTGCTGTGTCAACCTACAAGTGCAGCGATGGAGGAGGAGGAACAGGAGTTGGAGGTTGCGCTTCTTCGGGCGTTATGTTTTATACTATTAATCTCTGGGGACTGATTACGTGCTCCAGCTACACAGCCGGTTGCATCCTCGACGGTGAGCGTGATATACAACCATCCACTGGCAGACTTTGTATTATTATGCGCGGAACGGATCAGAAACCTTTCACGTTTAGGGCGTTAACCATCAAAGACTTTTGGGTATCTCGAAGTGCAATGTGGCTTCGTTACGACAATAGTATCGTGGAAATCCAATTCTGCATTTTCACCAACAACCAGAATACACATTCCAATCTTGGAGGTGAAGGTAAGCGTGTTGACAAGGAGGGAATACCATTTGTAGCTCGCTCACGCTCGCTCACGCTCGCTCACGCTCGCTCACGCGCGCCCGCCTTGCTTCGCTCATCGTAGCCATTTTTGTCGATGCAGACTTGACTCTCGATGTACATGGCTCGAGTTTTGTCGACAACGCTTTGGAAACGGACGAGATCAAAAATTACCAAGACAAGGGAACAGGTGAGAAGGAAGAGGACACAAAACCTTCAAAACCTTCCTGCCGTTCGCTTTCTGCTCACCGTGCCCTATACTTTTCGCAGTCACTATCCACAGCGTCTGCCCCTTCCCCCTCTCCGCGATGAACAATCCAATCCAGGGGGGCGAATTGGGTACGGGACACAGCGCTATCTCCGGTTCCCTCTATTCCTACTTCTGCTTTTACGCCTGTCCAGCTGGCTACTACAATCCGACTCTTGGCAGTACGAGCACCTCTTGCCAGGCATGTCCTACAGGAACTAGCAGCTCAATGGGTTTTACTTCTTGCTTATATATTGGCGTGAATGACATGGACGGCTTTTTCAACAAGGTCAGCAATGGAGTCGATACGGTGAATGGTGCAATCACTGGAAATTCTATTGTGACCACTGGCGAAATTTTGGCGTTGGCTGTAGGGGAGTACAAGTGCTCGGAAGGAGCTTGCTCTGGGACTGATCAATATGGCAATAAGAATATGCTGCACACGCAAGATTTTTTCGGCGTTGTGAAATGCAATGACGACAACAGGAGCTGTGTAGTCGACGGTGAGAGCACATATAGATTTATGTGGGTGCGTGGAACGGGGGGTATAGACCAGCGCAAATTATCGCTAAGAGGCATCTCTTACAAGGATGGGAAGGGAAGTTATGGTGGAGGTTTTTTCATCAGCGATGGTATAGTGAATTTCGTTATGTGCTCTTTCACTAGTTGTAATGCTGATTCCACAGGGGTTGGGGGGGCTGTACACATTGACGAAGGAACTGCGAACTTTTACGGGGTAACCTTCTCGGGGAATTCAGCAGGGAATGGTGATGACATTAACAGGAGTGGTGGTTCCGTTGTAATCCACAGTAACTGTCCTTATCCCTACTCCTCCCGCACTGCATCGCTTGGGGACGGCTTGGATACGTACGGCTCATCTTTCTCCGGATCCACCTATACCCACTTCTGCTATTACGTTTGTCCAGCTGGCTACCACAATCCGACTCTCGGCACTACGAGCGACTCCTGCCAGTCATGTCCTTCCGGGACTAGAAGCTCGAAAGGTTCGACTGCTTGCCTAGACATTGGAGTGATCGACAGTACAACGAGCCAAGGACACCATGTCACAAACATGGGAGAATTGTTCAATACTGTCAGCAATGACGCAAACGACGCCGCCAACACTGGCAACTCCATCATGCCGTTTGGGGACACCACTGTGTTGGCCTCTGGGGAGTACAAATGTTCCCAAGGGACCTGTGCGCTGGGAAATTCTAACGCCTTACTGTCCACAAATGCCTTCTACGGTAACATCGTGTGTATCAGCGACAGTGCAAATTGCGTGATAGATGGAGAAAACACAAACAGGGGGATGAGAGTGAATGGAAGTGGCGGCAATGTTCTGACTTTGAAAGCACTGACCTTCAAGGATGGGGAGGCAGAGACTGGAGGAGGGCTTGAAATTAGAGTATTGTCCATATTGGACCTTCATCTCTGCGTTTTCTCCAACTGCAGAGCCACTAGCAATAGTCAAGGAGGCGGGGCTATTTATTCAATTTATTCAAATACGGGTGGTGTGAATATCTATGGCACAACGTTCACGAACAATAACGCAAACACAGTAGCTGGTAATGATATTTATGAAAGCTCCCCTAGCGTATCCATCACAGTCCACAATACCTGCCCTTCTCCCTTCTCCTCCAACACTCCCAACCAAGGGTCTGCTTTGGACACAGCTGGCATGGACAGCTCTGCATACTCTTACGAATGCTATTACAAGTGCAATGAAGGTTACTACAATCCTGATGGTGGCTTATCCTCAAGTTGCGTCGCTTGTGGTGCTGGCAAGTACAGCAATAGCGCTGGGGCTTTGGCATCCGACTGTATCTCTTGCCCTGCTGGCAAGTCCAGTTCTACCACTGCTGAAACAAGCGAAGCTACGTGCACCTCTTGTGGCCCTGGAGAATACGCAGGCGAAGGCTCGGCATCCTGCTCTACCTGTTCTTCTGGGAAAAAACTTGTGAACTCTGCAACGAGCGTGGAGGGATCAGCTTGTGCCACGTGTGCTGCAGGAGAATACGCTAGCTTTTCCTCGGTATACTGTACGGCATGCGGCGCTGGAAAATATTCTCATACAGGCTCTCGATCTTGTCCCTCCTGCGGAGTAGGCAAATACCTCGCTAATTCCGCCACCGGCGTCGAAACTTCAGCCTGCACGATTTGCGGAGCAGGAACTTTGGCCCCGACGAGCTCATCGTCGTCCTGCACCATTTGCTCCGCAGGAAAATACAACCCGGATCCAGCAACCGACGCCAGTCTCCACCTGTCGTGCACAGCCTGCCCCATCGGAAAAAAGAACGAGGATACAGCCATGGATGCATTACAACATAATGCACTAGATGACTGTCTTCTCTGCACACCTGGAACGTACAACGACGAAATAGGTGCCTCAGCTTGCAAGTCATGTGCGGATGGACAGATTTCAGGGTCCGGTGCATCGAGTTGCTCTTCCTGCCCAGCGGGCTATGAATGCAAGGATTCGACGCAAATTCCTTGCGGAAGTGGAACGTATAGTAACTCAGACAGCAACTGCCTCTCCTGTGAGCTTGGACACAAGTGTCCAGGCGGTACGGACAAGATTGCCTGTGTCCCAGGGAGTTTTCAGGGAGCGATCTCTCAACCGACTTGTGACGCCTGTCCTGCCGGTAAATACCAGCCTGACGAGGCGAAGCTGTCCTGTCTGCCCTGCACTGCTGGTTACTTTTGCCCGGAGTCCTCCACGTCTCCAATTCCTTGCGGCAGCGTTGCTCTCTTCTGTCCTCCTGCGAGCGCAATGGTAGTGGCCGTTGGATCAGGAAACTACACAACCCCAACTAACGCTGATGAAAACAGAAGAGATGGTCAAGAGGTGAGCAGGGGATATTTGGAAGTAAACAACAGCCGGGTGGCGTAAAATGTATCAATTCTAATCCGCGAAAAAACAACCCCTTTCGCGATATTTGCTTCTCTCATTGCAGCCTTGCGAGCCTGGCTTCGCCTGTGTTGGTGGCCTCCGAACGGCTTGCATTGAGGGCTCCTCTTATCAAAACGCAATTTCAGGGTCTTCCTGCCACACCTGCTCTACGTGTCCCGCAGGGAAGTACAAAACCTCCGATTGCACCACAACAAGTGATACAATCTGTGAACCCTGTCCCCCTGGCTTTGCTTGCTTGGAGAACGTCAAGACTAGCTGCGTCACATCAACCTATCAACCTAACTCTACCAAATCTTCTTGCCTTACGTGCTCCACATGCCCTGCGGGTTCATATATGACTTCGACTTGCACCTCAACTTCCGATACCGTGTGCGAGCCATGTCCCCCTGGTTCTGCTTGCTTGGAGAACGTCAAGACGAACTGTGTAGCAAAGTCTACCTTCCAATCCGAATCTAAAAAGGTAAGAACGGAGCAAGTTTGAAGCAGCTCCAAGAAAACGGCGAATCTGCAGGCCACCCCAACTACTAAGCAACCTATATTTCCTTCACTTCGTTCATCGCAGTCATCCTGCCTGACCTGCTCTACGTGCCAGGCAGGAAAATACAAGGCAAGTGAATGTACAACAAGCTCGGACGTTGTTTGCGAAAGCTGCAAAGCGGGCTTTGCATCAATGGGAGGAAATGCTACGCAGTGCACGGCTTGTGCTAATGACGGTCCCTCAAAGTACTCCAATGCAGACGAATCCTTTGCCTGTGAGTCTGCTCCACCCGGGAAAAAACCCACGGCTGACCACACCGACACTGAGACTTGCCCCGCGGGAGAGTTTTCTTCGTCTGGAGAAACCTGCTCCCCTTGCAATGCCGGCTACATCAGCAACAACACTGAGGGAGCTCCCTTCTGCTCTCCTTGTACGGCTGGCAAGAAGGCCAACGTTCACAATACGGTGTGCCTCGACTGCCCCCCTGGCACATATTCTGATATCGCTCAGACAGAGTGCAAAGCATGTGATTTTGGAGAGTTTGCAGAAGGATACGGCAATGACAGCTGCAAAAGCTGCGAGAAGGTGAGAATGGGAAAGGAGCGAAGCATCTACGCACAACGCACATTCAACGACTGTTCTAAACCCTGTTTGCGATTCTCTTTACTCGTCGCAGATCCTCCCCGGGTCGACCACCAAATATAAAAATACTACGAGTCCAATTGGTTGCCTCTGCGAACCCGCGTACTACAAATCGCCCAAGTACTTCCCCCCCAAGGCACTGCCCGCAGAGCCCTGGGAGAACGTATGCAAGCCTCTCTCGGAGCTCAATAGCCTAAGTGGGGGTATAAACATGGAAGAGGGTGATACTCTGTATGGACTTACATTGCAAACGCTTCCACTGAAATCTGGTTTCTGGAGAATCACAAAGAATTCCACGATAGTGTACCCCTGCTTTCACGAGGAATACTGCTCGAACAGTACCAATGAAGGTAGCGTGTGCACTGAGGGTCGCACAGGTCCATACTGCGAGGTCTGCGACAACACAACCACCCCCAAGTACGTCAAGTCCAGGGGAGAATGCGTGAAATGCGAAGGGAACGTGAGAAACACAGTCATATTGGGTACTATAGGTATTGTTCTTGGCGTGCTTTTCATGATTTACATGTGTGTAAGACTTGACGATTACTCGCCGGAGAGCATGAAGGGATGGGTTAGTTTCGCAATGAAGTGGTCCAAGAATTTCATTTCGATGGCCAAGAACGCAAAGGTTCAGGGGAAGATCTTGGCCTCCTACTTCCAAATAGTTTCCTCGTTGCCATTCAACTTCAATCTCTCCTTCCCTGTCGAGTTCGCCGTGATGATGAAATACTTCAACTTGATCAACGTCGATATTGGTATGATGCCTGTAGGATGTGTCACGGAATTAAATCATTTCACGAACCTGTACACGATGAGTGGCGGTTCATTGGCGATCATTGTCATTCTGGCAGTTTCAAGTAAAATGGCAAAGGAATTTCAATCAAGCCACGTGGTCAGGCAATTAACCTCCAAGATACATCCTGTGGCAGTTTCAGGAGCCATTTATACAAAAGATGGAGCTGTGGAAGAAGGTGACGGAGTTGATGGAGGCAATGGAGACAGCGAAGGAGAAAGTGGCTCTCACGAAAAATCTGGCCTCGATTACCACCTCTTCAATAACCTTCTCATCTTCTCCTTTCTCGTGCTCCCGACCGTAAGCAGCACGATCCTGAACACCTTTGGGTGTGAAGAATTGATCGATCCCGATTACAATGAGAACGGAGATCCAATAGAAGGCAAGGCTGATAAAGAGGGCGAAGGCATCTTTCTCAAGATTGATAGGTCACAGTTGTGCTACAGTGATGATCACAAGGCGGCCATGCTTTTCGCTTACGTTATGGCGTTCATCTTTATTGGAGGCATCCCGATGTGGTATCTACACTTACTCTGGAAACAGCGTTATGACCTCAACCCCGGACAGGACGAGCTAGTGGGGCATCGAACGATGAAGTATTACGACATGGAAACCAAGAGCTGGGTGTTCCTAAATATGATGAAGAAAGAGAATGGAGAGGAGAGAAAACATGGCGACAAGCTTGCCATCTTTGAGGAGGAGGATATCTGGCAACAGCACAAGGAGATACAAAAGGAAGGTAAAGACGCAGAAAAATGGATCATCGTGGAAAGCATGAGCGAAGAAGAGGCCATGCATTGCGCAATCTACCATCGGACATTACTGGAGGAGAAGAACCCAGATCTGAAGCGGCTCTCCTTCTTATACAGTGACTACGAGCCTCGCTGCTGGGCCTTTGAGGTCTTTGAAACTTTCAGGAGGATCATGCTTACCGGAGGCCAAGGTGAGAATTGCCGAGAATCCTTCATGCCGACACTCTTGATGAACAGTTCCAACCTTTATTCTCTTCGCTCATCATCGCAGTTTGGTTGCGCCCAGGAACGGCAGCCCAGATAATTTTCTCCGTCATCATTTGCCTGGGTTCCATGAGGGTCTACGCGGCGTACGACCCATTTGTATCGTCGAAGTGCGACCGATTGGCGGAGGCCGCGCAGTGGCAGCTCTTGTTCACCTTGCTTGGATCGTTAGCCATTCGAGTCAACCTGGACAACGAGTCCCTCCAGGATCAGAGATGGTTCAAACTACTTCTTGTCGTCACCCAATTTTTCGTCATATTCCTCGTTGCGTTTCAATGTCTTCAAAAGAAGAGGTACAACGATGAAACTGAGGAGGAGGAAGACGTTCCGATCATGGAAACCTTGAAGAAAATCCCTTGCCTCAAGTCCCTGATCGAATACATCGAACGTATCAAGGATGCATCGTGCGCATCAATTGAAGATGCGGCGGAAGAAGTTTTCCATAAGGATGCCTTAGAGGCAATGATCAACTCAGCAAATAAGATCAACGAAGATATTACTGCTGCTGTATCAAAAATCAAGGGAGGGATTAAAGGGAAGATTGTGGAGTTCCTCAAAGACACCATCTTGGAGGGCGAACGCGTCTTTGAGGGCGCGCGGGATGCGAGGAGAACTGAGCTCGAGAACCAGGGCATCGTGGACGAGTTCAAGATAATACAGGAGAGCAACAAAGCGGGACTTTTGAAGCTTAAGGGTTATGCTGAGAAGCAACTTGAAGAACTTCAGATCAAGGCAGAGGAGAAGTGGGATGATGCCAAGAAATTGAAGAGAAGCGACGTAGAGAATGCCCTGATGAGGACGGGGGAGGAGGAGCTCCAAAAGGCTAAAGAAGAAATGATTGAACTTTGGAAGGAGTGGATTAAGGAAAAGGTGAAGGAATTCATCAAGAAAGAGCTGGAGAAGATGGCGAACACGTTACCCTCGGAGATCGTTAGTATCATGAGCAACGAAACGGCATTCGAGCAGGTTGTTGGCAGAATCGTGGAGATGTGCGACATGCTAGTGCAGTTCACGGTAGATAAGGCAGTAGACAAGATTTTTGACTTCATGTCGACAGGGGACATGGAGCTGGGGGGGATTACTGAAGATGTCAGGAAGGCTGCGGGTGACATTATAATAGAGGAGTTTGAAGAGCTGAAGGGGGAGGTAGAGAAGAGAAAGGAGAAAGTGAAGGAGGATCTGCTGCTGGATGAAACATCTGACATGGTTCAGCAGTTCAGAGACGATTTTAAGGGGGGGTTAGGAGGGGACGAGGGACCGAACTAAAAACAAAGACAGAGGTGATAGAGGGGGGGTGCGGGACACTTAATGCAGTGTGGGGGGCAACAGCGTTTCAATGCAAGTAAGTGAAGGTACAAGGGAGACACGACGTGGGGACAAAAATAATTACGAAGCGTTGATGTGTGAATATCTTTGTTGTTTATCCAATCCGGTTGGTCTGAATTTGAGGAAAGAATAAGATTGTGTCAGCTAGACAATTTAATTTTGCTGAATTTCGATTTGACAATGGAATCTGACTCCCATCTTCTTCTACAAAATTAATCTAGGTTACGACTACCTAACACCAAATTAAGAGCACCTCGGCTCCTTTTGATATCAAACTCGACGCAAAGCCTTCGTCGTTGAAGCGAAACTTCCCCGAGGCCACCCCCAACACTCCCCCCTCGCCGCAACTGCTTTACTGGTTTTGGTGATCTCCCCCAATTGGACCTCTCGCACCCCGTAACTCACCTTTTACATTCATCTACGACTCCCACCATAACCTCATTGAATATTTGACTCCCCCGCTGTCCAACAACCACATCATTATCCATCCTGCCCTGAGCCCTCCCGATTCAGGCTCATTCCTAAGCTTGCGGACAGCATATTCGTCAAGGTAAGTGACGCAGAGGGGGGGGGGGGGTAATATAACGAGAAATTGATGCTTCGAGGCCTTCGCAAACCTTTTCATTATGGAGACCAATGGTGGAAGAACACAGCAGATGGCAAGATTGTTGGGTACAAGGGGGCCTTTTTGGCAATTTCTTGGAACTGGTCGTAAATAGCACACGAAGCTCGACTTACCTTTCACTAAGCTCACCGAATCCGTTTATCTACCCTAACGCACCGTTATACAGCAAGAAAGCCAATCTGAGTGTCAAAATGAGCACTAAAGACAGCTCCCAGCAGGAGGACAAGCACATTGTAGCCAGCATCGACGTCGACCATGGATTCAAGGACCATGGAAAACCCATCGACATCGCGAGCGGGGTGAGCGAGGGGATATTTGGTGCTCCTGAAGATGTCATTGACTCTATCGATGACAATAATATGGAGAATGGACGGGGTTTTCGCGTCGACGATCCTCCTGACGGCCTCGGTGGCAACGAATATTTGGTGGAAGAAAAAGCCGAGGGAAACAAAGCGTCCCTCGTAAGCATCGGTGGAGCCACCCAGACTGATGAGGAGATTGACAGGGCTGTTGGGTGCGCGACTCCCGGCCACACGCCAGTCGGCCTTGCGACTGTCAGCAACGCCACTGCCGCTCAGTCTATGACATTAGATCCTGACAACACCGTCAAGAATAAAGACCCCCCGCAGTCCCTCTCTAGCCCCGATCACGCCTCTTCCACTACGCAAGGACCAGTTGATATTGATTACGCAGCTCTTGGACCCGAACAAGGCAATCTTGTGAAGCTTCTTGAGGAGAGAGGAGCCGTTGAAGGCCTCGTTGACACTTCCACCGGCGATGATGTGAGAGTTTTAGGGCTCGCC
>BRYA01000292.1:8002-25485 GCA_030267965.1 Triparma columacea
GTGCACATTCCCTCCAGCCCTCCCCCTTCCCCTCTCACCTGCCTCCTTAGCCCTATCGAGTTTCTTCTTGACAGCCTTAGCCTCCTTATGTTCCCTCTTACACCCCTTATGTTCCGGGTCTTGTTTCAACCCGCTCTTAAAGTGCGTCAACGCCACGTCAATCTCCCCGAGGTTGAAGTATGCGCCACCCCTCATCTCGTATAGGGATACGTCGGAGGGTGAGGACTTTATTAGTATGCCGAGGTCGGTTATCGCTGAGTACATATTGTCGCTACCTGCGAGCTGGATGGAGGCGGTCGCGCGGAGCTTGAGGAGGTGGGGGGGGGAGGAACCTAGGACGTTTAGGAGGTTGGTTATGTGGGCGACTATTTGACGCCTGGTTTGGGTGGTGGGGTTAGGGGACGTGGTGAGGGTGGTTATCACGTTCTGGAGGTCGACACACTGTGAGAGGGTCGGGAGTTTCTGGTAGGGGCGGAGGTTGGAGGGGGGAAGGGGGTGGATTAGTGCGAGGTGGAAGGGGATGGATTAGTGCGAGGGGCAAGGGGGTGGATAAGTGCTCGAGGTTAGAAAAGGCTGGGCAAATGCTGAAACCTTTCGATCCCTTAATGCTCAAAACCTTTCGATCCCTTTTGTTTCTTTCCTTCAATCTCACCTCCTCGTATCCCCTCTTCTTCTCCGCCCCCACGCTTCCCGTCGGTAGTTGACTAAGTAGTCCATAATCCCTACTCGCGTACGTGCAGTTCCCCAGTCCCATTAGCAGGCCCGCTCTGCTTTCTAGTGCTTCCACGCCTGCCTTGTCCTTCTTGACGTCGCCGGTGAAGGTGGAGGGTGAGTCCCAGCTGGAGAGAGAGATGGCGGAATCGAGATCACGGACCATACGGGAAGCGAAATCGGAGGGGGAGAGGGAGGAGAGGGAGGGGGGGAGCTTAAGGGCTGTGGTGTTTGGGGGTGAGCCAGAGGACAGGAAGGTACATTGTGAAGTAATTACAGCTTGTTGTTGTCATGTGCTTGTTCCTCAGTATGGTCGTTTGGCAGCCGTTTTCATAACTGGCGTTAAATCATTGCGCGTGTCTCCGAAATGCACGTCGCATATCATATGTCATGTCTAATCGTGGTATATTTACATCAGCGGAACAAACAACATCAACATAACGCAACGTAGCCAACAGAACGTCGCCAACGTAACGGAGCCAACTTACCTGCCGCGTTGCCAGCCATGGATTCTATCATAGAGCTAACCCTCTTATAAACCTTGTATCTCTTAACGTAGTTAACCCCATTATCAGGCTCGAGGGATATGGCAGCTGTGTAAAGCTTGAGGGACTTGTCGTAGGCACGCTCGGTTAAGGCGAGAGAGGCGTGACGACGGAGTGTACCGGGATCCTTGGAGGAGAGGAGGGTGGAGAGATCTGCATTTGAGGATGGTGGTTGTGTCCTTGATTTCTGGAAGGGTTGAAGGGGGAGGTTTGAAGGGGGGGGGGAGGTTTGGAATGAATGGAATGCGATATGGGGGTAAGTACGTATGTATGATGTGATTGAAACGGAATTTAGTTGAAATGAGGAGCAAATGAGGAGCAAACGAGGTGCAAATGAGGAGCAAATTACTCAAAATTGCTCCAAAAATCAACTACGCACCTCTGACTGTGCATATACAACACGTGAATTCAATAAACCTATTAGTAAGAACACTGGTACTATCATAGGCCTGATCATTCTCACACTATGTAGCCAACGGTTTCCGGTCACTCTGCTAGTTGGCTTGTTAGATTCTCTATTATACACTAATACAAACTAATAACCAACTAAAGGGAGAATCAATACGACAATAAGTGCTTGTTGATAAATTATACGCCAAATTTGGAGGATATTCAGCAATTAAGGTTGCAGAGATATTTAGAAAAATGACCAGGCCACCAAGTGGCAGGAAAGGGAGAAAGGGAGCAGCTCAGAGCTTAGGCATGGCCAAAATAGGAACCCTTTCTTCGCTTCGCAGAGCACTTGGCCGTATATAAATATAACACTGTTTCACATCACAATATGATTTCTATATATATCGTAAGTCCAATGGACACCATGACGTAAAATAAAGTAACTGCGAGTCTGCTCTCAATCCTGATCTTGTAGGGCACAAATCCAAGTTCGCTTTCCTTAACATGTCTATGAAATACCTCCAGCTGTTTCCTGAATAGCACCCTCGACGTCGCTTCCGCTAGCTCAGCCTTCAGTATGTTCTTATCTCTAACTTGCTCCACGCTATGCGTCGCCTTCTCCAGAGCGGTCGTAACTGCGATGCCGTGTAGGAATAGACCTACGCTTATGGAGAGTGAAAGGATGAAGTGAATTGAACCCAGCACGACTATGCAGACATCCCGGGTGTCAAGATCTGAGGAGTAGAGCTTCTGGTATATTAGAAAACCTGAGAGGACGAAGGCGGGGACGAGCATGAACTCGGCGATCACGAAAAAATTCTGGAAACCGAGACTGAACTCACGAGCTGTTGCCTTGAGCTTGTTGAACGCTGAGACGAGCAGCAGGCGAAGTGGCGATCGATATGCGTGAGTTTCCAATATTCTGGCATATATATATATAATTGGCAGGCTACGCCTGCTTCCAACGCCTGCTTCCAAACCCACCTTCGATTGACGCGTTCAATTTCTCCATATCGCTTCTTGTCTCGAACCCTCTACTCTCCCCCCCCTCAAGTAGTTCGACCTCCATGTCCTCCTCCTTCAAAGCAAGACCGTCCTCGTCAATTTCCCAAAGTGAATGGAGAAAGTCAGAGTACGCGAGAGCGCGTAATTTCATTGCGAATGCACTTGGCATGAACGTGCAGAAGGTCGTCGCGCCTGCAGAGTAATTGTAACTCATCAAATTCAAAAGTAGGAAGAAGGTGAAGAAGAGGGTTTCTCCCGTCCCATATGTTTCGCTTTTCGTTCCATGAATAAGGTATGGGAGGACAAATGGGGCCGCCCAGAAAAGGATGAAGACGCCACTCTTCAGTGGTAGATACTTCCCCATGTTCGTCCTTGGATCTCCTGTGAAGTTTCTGAGGAATAACTCACAGTACTTCATCACCTCCAAAGCGTCCTTATCGTTGAGTCCAAGTATGACTCTATCAACAGTCCCACCGTCTTCCACCCAACGCTTCATGTTCCACTTCTTCATGGTGCAGTTGGCCCCGAAAATGAAGGCCAAGGCTGTTAGAATACCAGATGTTGCCCTACTATCGTCAACCACTTTACCGCACATGATGGGAAACCCGAAGAGTGCAAGCACGTTTGACACCTACGAATAAAGTTGCGAATAAAGAGTGTAAGCAATTACTCGTAATTCTCTTGCTCTTCCTACCGCCTCACCTTATGCTGCATCATCCACCAGTCTCCTGTTTTCTTCTTAGAAGCTGGATGTGCCTTCGCACCCATTGCATAGTAGAAGATAAGCTGGTATAGCTCACGAAGAGATTTCGCATTCTCGGATGCCTCACACATACTAACAGAAACTTCCTTTGCTACCTTTCCCCTTGCCGATGCCGAGGAGGCTATGTACTTTTCTGAACTGCTGTTTGAAGGAGAAAGGGGCTCACGGCAAGATTCGGAGTCGTCAACGACATAGAGGGGAGAAATACGCGGTCGGAGTATCGGGGGGCCAATCATGTTGGATGGAGCCAACAATTTTAATGAATCCCTGGTTCCGAACTGGTTGAATTATGGGCAATTCCAGTAATCATTATTTTGTATCGAAATGAGCAGTTTCGACGTTTCTGTTCCCACATCTTTCCCTCCAGTTCCACCTAAGCGCGATATGAATTTAAAAATCGCCATCCCTGCTGATGATTGTGAAGAAAAACACGTTGACACCCCGCATCAAGTTGCGGGGTCTAGCATAGTTTGCTCTGAGGAGGAGGACCTTGAGGATGGCTTTAGTTCCCGCGTTAATAGAGGTAATCCCAGCGTCAGCATCGACATGGGTGGCCTCGTTGCAGAGGTCGGGAGCAAGGTGCTGGAGGAGATAAAGAATGGGGAGGGAGCGGACAAGGAAACCTTGAAATATTTGGAGATGCAGAACATGGGACAGTGGAGGAATATTGCGCCGTCGGAATGCTCGTCGCCGAGGCACTCGCTACGCGCGACACCTGTTGCCAAGCTGGAAAGGAACTATATTTTTGAGCCAGAGGTAGGTGAGGTTAGAAGAAGAGAAGGAGGATGGAGGCTGCGATTTTTCTGTATCCAGCTATCATTACCATTAATCCACTTCGTCTAACAAGCCCTCCCCCCAACACCACCAGGATGACGCAGGTTCCTCTCCAATCCTCGCTTTCCTCTCCTCCCTCCACCGTTTCCTCGACTCCTGGTTAATAAACGACGCTTCCTCCCTCCTCGATCTCTTCGATTCCGACTCCCTCTCCCCCCATTCTCTCCCTCCCTCCCCCCTGTCACTGTTGTTGGACTTCCTAATAAACACAGTCCTCCGCTCAGTCTCACAGGTTGTATTCTGCGACAACTCCTTCTCGGGTGTCCTCATCCTCGCCGCCCTAATCCTCGATCCAGTCTCCCGTCCCACCGTCCCCTACGGTCTCTCCCACGTCGTTATATCAAACCTCTTCTGCGTCCTGGCCTTCGCAGGCAGGAGGGGGGACTCGGTGTTCCTAGAGAACGCCAGACACGGGGTTAGGGGATTCTGCCCTTTCCTCGTAGGGCAGTCGATGTACTTCTTCCTAGGAAGGCCTAGCGGCGTAGCAGGGTATTTGTTCACGTTCCTGTTCGCCCCCCTGCTGACACCTTTAGCCCAGATGTTCGTTGACAGGGCAGCTAAGAGCGTCTTCAACTCAGGATCCTTCACCCTACCCTTCAACGTCGTCATGTGGATCGCAATCGCTCAAGCTAAGGAGGGGACAGGATGGGGAGACGAAACGGAACACACCCCAGACGCCGAACCTGTGGAGGTGAACTACCTCAACTCAACCTTCCTAGGGATCTCTCAGGTATTCTTCTCCTCCTCCGTCCTATCCGGTGTCCTAATTTCCATCTCCATCCTCCTCTACTCCCGTGTCTCCTTCCTCTCCTCAATCCTCGGTTCACTTCTAAGTCTCCTATACGCGACTGCCTTCTCCCTCGGTGATCCGTCATCTCGTTCCAACGGTCTCTGGGGTTACAACGGTGTCCTAACATCCATCGCCCTAACCGGCGTCGTCCTAGTCGGTCCCGTAAACCCCAGGAGCTTCACAGTCTACCTATCAGGCCTCCTCCTAACTTCCACCCTCCAGGCGGTGGCGGTTCAGGCCATGGAAATACCGTGCGGGACGGCACCTTTCTGCTTCGCTGTTATGCTGATCGCAGCGGCGGGGGGAGAGCTAGGTAAAGTAAACGTCTGGTACGTCGTTGAGGGGGATAAGGGTAACAGACCTGAGGTACTCCTTGGGAAGTACTGGAAACTCGAGTGGGAGGAGGAGAACGAGAAGGAAGGGGGGGGGGAGAATAATAACCCACAGGAAGATAGGGGTGGGGAAAGGAACATGATAAGTAGTAGGAGCGTAGGGAGATTCAGACAGTACCAGAAATGGCTAAGGGATATTAGAGAGGGGGGAGACCTTGGGGAGGAAAGTCAGCATTTGGTAGGCAAGTACGAATAGCGTTGGAGAGGGTAATAGTTCTACGTCGACTATAAGCAATTATTTAGAATTCGGTGCATCAAATTGTTTATATTTTACCACATTTGAAGCAAAATATTCTTCTATTCTAGTTCAAACCCAGAAATTCTTTTTACTACAGGGGAGGGCATTGATTGCGAGGATTGCGATTAGCGTGAGAACGAACAATTTCATATTTCTCCAACTAATTTTGTCCCCTCCTTTTCCTTTCGATTCGACTCCTGCTTCCAGATTACCTTCCTCAGAGGTTGACTCCAATATTAGCACATACACGACACTTCTTCCTAAGTGGAGTACTTTCAAGGCTTTCTTGATAAGTTTTCACATCGTAATTTGCCGGTACAAACTCAAATTCGGGATAAGTTCGCTCAAAAATGGAAGCACAATCAGAGGTACAATCGTCACACAATTCATCATTTTTGGCAGTATCTAGTAGGGACGATTTGACAGAAGGTCAGCAGTTGTGCTTGAGCTTGGCTGGTAAGCAAGACTGGGATCGCATCAAGGGGTATGCCAAGGAACATGGTCCTGAGGTTTTGTTAGGAGTTTATTCAGAAGTTAGGGGTTCGGTAGTTTCACTCCTCACAATCGCCTCTCATCACGATAATGTTGAGATGGTCAAGCTTATCTTAGAGGCCGGTTTCGACAACAAGGCAGCCATGTACATTGCCGCACAGGTATCCATGAGGAGTAGTGACAATTCAACAACCTTGAGATTGCTCTTAGAACATGGACTTGACCCTAATTTCGACGTACAATTCGAAGGGGCGAAACACTTTTCCAACCTTTTGATGCATGCTGCTAGAAGGGGACACATTGATAACGCCATAGCACTTCTCGATCATGGAGCAAATGTGAACAAGACAGTGGTTGGGGTTGGTGGAGATGTTATTTCACCACTTGCTTTTGCTATCAATTGTGGAGCGCACGACATATGCAGGCTGTATCTCACGCGTGGTGCTATTCCATCCACCAACGACGTGGGTATTGTGTTGAGTCATTGCCTCCAAGCGTGCAAAGGAGAACACCCTTACCTTAGTAGAGATGTCGCAATAAAGATGTTCGCAACATTCCTTCATCTCGGAAAGCCCGATTCTGACGTAGTTCGAGACAAATTCGATTATGAAAAATTACGCTATCCTTCCTACAGCGATCCTACAATCACCAACATCACGAAACATTACCTTCAAGGCCGTCCCTTCTGCTGCTTTGTTTGCGAGGCTCTAACTGCCAAGGAGCGTGACAAGCTCCATATGTGTCCCTGTCGCACTGTCGCCTACTGCTCGAGGGAGTGTCAGGTCAAGCACTGGAGGGAGCACAGAGTTCAATGCACGGGACCGCTGAACGAGAAGGGGGAGAGTGAGGCGATGGTCAAGGGGAGGCATAAGACAGGGAAGGGAGCGGCGGCGGGAGCAACGGTGGTGGGAGTAGCGGAAGGAGCAGGTGCGACGGGGAAGAATGGTAAGAAGGGGAAGAAGGGCAAGAAGGGTAGGGGTAAGAAGTGAACGAAACAATACAGTAATGCAGCGACTATAAGCAATTCATCAGAATTCGATGTACATCAAATTGCTTATGTTTTATTGCGATTAGCGTGAGAATGAACAATTTCATATTTCTTCCTTCTAATTTTGTCCTTCATTTTCGCACTCCTGCTTCCTAGAAGAAACTTGCTCAGAGGTGGACTCCAATATTAGCACCTACACGACACTTCTGCCTAAGTGGAGTACCTTCAAGGCTTTCTTGATCACTTTCACATCGTAATTTGCCGCTATAAACTTACATTCGGGGTAGGTTCGCTCAAAAATGGAACAACTCCCGGTCGACGAGAGCAACGTTGTTAAGGAGAAGGAGGTTGAAGAGATGAGCGTGAAGGAACTGAAGGCTGCTATCAGGAAAGGGGGACTAGCAAAGGAGGCGGTGGGACTAACGGAGAAGAGGGAACTCGTGGAACTACTCAAGAAACAACAATCAGAGGTACAATCGTCACACAAATCATCAGAGACCACAAATGTGACAGTATTTAGTTTGGACGATTTGACATACGGTCAACAGTTGTGCATACACTTGGCTTCGGGCCAAGACTGGGATCGCATGAAGGGGTATGCCAAGGAACATGGTCCTGAGGTTTTGTTAGGCGTTTATAAAAAGCATGATGGTGAGCACTGGTTGTTAGCTTCAGTCCTCACTCAGGCCTCTCAATATGATAATGTTGAGATTGTCAAGCTTACCTTAGAGGCCGGCTTCGACAACAAGAATGCCATGTACACGGCCGCAAGTATATCAATAAAGAAAAGTGACGATTCAACAATCTTGAGATTGCTCTTAGAACATGGACTTGATCCTAATATGGACCTACAAGTCGAAGGGGTGGTGGAAAACTTTTCCAACCTTTTGATGCTTGCTGCTGAAAGGGGACACATTGATCAGGCCATAGCACTTCTCGATCATGGAGCAAATGTGAACAAGACAGTGGTTGACCCTGATGGAGATGTTTCTTCACCACTTACTATTGCTTTCAGTGCTAGAGCACACAACATATATAGGCTGTTTTTTGCGCGCGGTGCTATTCCAACCACCAACGACGTGGATAATGTGTTTTGGATATGTTTCAAAGCGTGCAATGGAGAACTCCCTAGCATTAGTAGAGATGTCGCAATAAAGATGTTCGCAACATTCCTTCATCTCGGAAAGCCCGATTCTGACGTAGTTCGAGACAAATTCGATTCTTTCGCGCATCCTTCCAGACGCGATCCTACAATCACCAACATCACGAAACATTACCTTCAAGGCCGTCCCTTCTGCTGCTTCGTTTGCGAGGCTCTAACCGCCAAGGAGCGTGACAAGCTCCATATGTGTCCCTGTCGCACTGTCGCCTACTGCTCGAGGGAGTGTCAGGTTAAGCACTGGAGGGAGCACAGGGTGCAATGCACGGGACCACTGAACGAAAGGGGGGAGAGTGAGGCAATGGTCAAGAAAAGATCAAAGACAGGGAAGGGGACTAAGGGGGGAGGAGCGGATGTGCTAGGAGCGGATGTGGGAGGAGTGGATGTGGGAGTAGCGGAAGGAGCAGTTGCGACGGGGAAGAATGGCAAGAAGGGGAAGAAGGGTAGGGGTAAGAAGAAGTGAACGAAACAATGCAGTAATGCGGCGGCTATAAGCAATTTTTCAGAATTCGATGTACATCAAATTGCTTGTTTTTTAGCAATTAGCGTGAGAATGAACTCTTCCTTAATTTTGTCGCCCCCTCCTGCCCCTCCTGCTGGCCTTTGGTCAAAGTGGGTCTTTTTTCTGTAAAAAAGTGGGTTTTACCCGCTTATTTTACTTGATCTGGGCGTCACCCCTTGATTAATATCTTCAAACAACCTTCCACAACCACTCTTTATGTGGGGGGAACGAGGAGGCATCCCCATCCATCAGGATGAAGAACTCGGCGACAACGACGAACAAGGAATGCTCCTGAGCCAGTCGGTCCCATCCTCGACAATAACTCGGAACAATAACTCTATTGCGGACTTCTTGGAAACATTTCCTGTGTCTTACCAACAAGCCCGAGCGGCCACCACAATACATTTCATCCCGCTTGTGAAGGCAGCATCATCAAATTCAGGGCTGAGAAGCCTTAATCGAGGCTTCAAGACTCCGGATCCGTCGTCTCTTACCAGTCGTCAGGTTCTCCGGGACAATGATCCTCTCAGGTCAGGGAGGATCTCTCCAGGGAGGATCTCTCCGAAGTCTGCCCTCGACCTCAAGACTCTCAAGAAGAACTACGGAGGTGTACAACCAGAAAGCCATAGTTCGCAGTGGCGAGCTTCTCCCAAGTCCTTCTCGACGAAATCGCAAAGTACCACTCCACCGGCAGGTACTCTGACAGTCACTCAGTCCACATTTAGTCTGATAAATATTTTGTTAGGCGTCGGAATCCTCACCATCCCTTACAGCCTTGTGGTCGTCGGCAGCTGGCAGATTGCGGTGCTCTTCATCATCGTTCCATTTTCTTTAGCGACCGCCACCACGAGTATTCTGATCGGTCAGATTCTTTCAGCTCACCCTGGAAGTCCATCCTTCACCTCACTGACTTTCAAAGCGTACGGACCTGCAATGAGTTTGGTCGTCTCCGTTCTCCTCTATTTCGAGTTGTTCTCCTGCCTATCTATTTTTATCACCGCAATGGCTGACCACCTTCATGGACTCCACGATGACATCGACCTCTCCACTTGGCATTTCATCGTGGTTGGCGTTCTCCTTCCAAATATATTCATTTTTGATAGTCCCTCGAGTTTAAGTCGCCTTTCTGCCATAGGCACGACCGCTTCGCTTCTCATTGTTTTTTCCGTCGTCCTCTATCCCATCCTTTACGATGTTGACCCTCCTCCTATCACCGCCAAGACCACGGTTTCCGGCTTCAGCACGTCCTTAGGACTTGCAGCGTACTGTTTCTCTGGCCACGCGATCCTCCCTAGTATTTATTCCAGTCTGGAGAACAAGAGAACGTTCCCCGCTGTCGTCGCTTCCAGCTATATCGTCGTCCTTATCGCGATGGCTGCAGTCGGTGGAGCTGGTCTTCTTTCCTTCGGGTCCGAAGTCAAGGATCAAGTGACTCTCTCAATGGGCGCCGGCCGCCCCGATTCCTACTGGATAAAGGCTCTCGGCGGCGTCATGGTCGTCACGACGTTCTCTAAGTTCTTCCTAACCCTCTACCCCCTCGTCCTCGGAGTCTCAGAGGTCCTCACAGGCCTCGGTAGACGAGGTAGTGATAAGGCCATAGCCCTCTCCATGCTCACGGGTAGCTACGTCTTCGCGACGGCCGTCCCTGGATTCGGGGCACTATGTAGCCTGGTTGGACTGGTATGCACTATGGCGATAAGCCTTATCGCCCCGGCTCTCCTGCACCTGAAGCTGGTGGAGACAGGGTGGATGGGAAAGATCGTCGACGTTATTATCATCCTTGGAGGCGCAGTAGCAATGATCTTTGGAACTTGGCAGGTCGTCTTAGAACAATTTTGATAAGCCGCAGCTTTTTACCCGTAGCTGCGCATCAGTTTTGATTCCCTTTTTAAAACAAACGTATTTATATTTACTGTAGAATGAACAATTTCATATTTCTTCACTTAATTCCACAAGAGGAAGGAAAAGCAGAGCACAGATTTTGGGGTTGGTGTGGTGGCAGTTTTGGTTGGACTCAAATTATCACCTACACGACACTTCTGCCTAAGTGGAGTAGCTTGAAGGCATAATTGATCACTTTCACATCGTAATTTGCCGCTATAAACTCAAATTCCGGATAAGTTCGCTCAAAAATGTCAGAGGTACGATCGACACACAATTCATCAGAGACCACAAATGTGACAGTATCTAGTTGGGACGATTTGACAGACGGTCAGCAGTTGTGCTTCAACTGGGCTTGTGAGCAAGACTGGGATCGCATCAAGGGGTATGCCAAGGAACATGGTCCTGAGGTTTTGTTCGGAGTTTATTCAGATAGGAATATGGTAGCTTCAGTCCTCTCAATCGCCTCTCTTCACGATAATGTTGAGATGGTCAAGCTTACCTTAGAGGCCGGCTTCAACAACAAGGAAGTCATGTACACGGCCGCAGATATATCAATGAAGAATAGTGACAATTCAACAATCTTGAGATTGCTCTTAGAACATGGACTTGACCCTAATATGGACCTACGATTCGAATGGTCGGTGGAAGGCTTTTGCAATCTTTTGATGCTTGCTACTAGAAGGGGACACATTGATCAGGCCATAGCACTTCTCGATCATGGAGCAAATGTGAACAAGACAGTGGTTTCCCGTAAAGGACATGTTCTTTCACCACTTACTCGTACTATGACTTTTGGAGAACACGACTTATGCAGGCTGTTTCTTACGCGCGGTGCTATTCCAACCACCAACGACGTGGATATTGTGTTAAGGATGTGCCTCAGAGCGTGCAAAGGAGAACACCCTAGCCTTAGTAGAGATGTCGCAATAAAGATGTTCGCAACATTCCTTCATCTCGGAAAGCCCGATTCTGACGTGGTTCGAGACAAATTCGATTCTTTCGTATTACGCTTTTCTTCCTATAGCGATCCTACAATCACCAACATCACGAAACATTTCCTTCAAGGCCGTCCCTTCTGCTGCTTCGTTTGCGAGGCTCTAACCGCCAAGGAGCGTGACAAGCTCCATATGTGTCCCTGTCGCACTGTCGCCTATTGCTCGAGGGATTGTCAGGTCAAGCACTGGAGGGAGCACAGGGTTCAATGCACGGGACCGCTGAACGAGAAGGGGGGGAGTGAGGCGATGGTCAAGGGGAGGCATAAGACAGGGAAGGGAGCGGCGGCGGGAGCAACGGTGGTGGGAGTAGCGGAAGGAGCAGGTGCGACGGGGAAGAATGGTAAGAAGGGGAAGAAGGGCAAGAATAGTAGGGGTAAGAAGAAGTGAACGGGGGATTTGGGGTCCAACAGGATTTGGGGTGTGGAGGTGTGCGGGGGGGGAAGGGGGGGGGGGGATATTTTGGCGTTTTCTATCACCATTTACGAACAAACGTTTTCTTTTTTGGGAAGCTCCCAAAAATTCCAAACCTTTTATTTTGGGGTTTTGGGAAAGATTTGGGATTTATGGCAAAAAACTGTATTATAGGCTGTATTATACACTTTAGCTACTATTTACAACCAATAAAACTCTTCACAATACAAACACAACGATACTACTACCTACATCATATCCAAACACATTGTAGTTTGCTTAATTTGGTCCCAACAAAGACTACAGCGTCAAAAATCCCTCCCTTTCAATTTCCTCCTCTCCATCTATACATTCACGCTATATCTTAGCTCAAGCGCTATCAGTACTACCACTTTCATCCTCCCCGAGATGCCCAGCTCAGCAGTGTACTCTGGCGTAGAGAGCTTCAGTAACAACGATGAACTCACGGAGGTGACTTTTGCAGAGGGAGTGACAATGATTGGCGAATGTGCCTTCATGGGATGCTCCTCCCTCGCAGCCATCACAATCCCGGACACAGTGACGACGATTGGCTATAGCGCCTTCAACATGTGCTCCTCCCTCACAGCCATCACACTCCCGGACGGAGTGACGACGATTGGCGAAAACGCCTTCATGGGATGCTCCTTCCTCACGGCCTTCGCCATCCCTGACTCAGTGACGACGATAAGCGATGGTGCCTTCTGCGGATGCTCCTCCATCTCGGCCATTACGATCCCGGACGGAGTGACGATTATTGGTGAATTCGCCTTCGCAGGATGCTCCTCCCTCGCAGCCTTCACAATCCCCGAAGGAGTGACGACGATTGGCATTCAAGCCTTTTCTGGATGCTCCTCCCTGACGAGACTCAGTCTATCTCCTGCCGTTTCCATCGGTCAAAACTGCTTCTCAAACTGCGCTGCCCTAATCTCAGCCGCTGCCTCACAAAATATGCCGACTGTCTTGGACCTCCTCAATTCTAGGTGGCACGCCATACATGAACGTGTCACCGTTCTGCTCTGCCTCAAGACCCTCTTTACTACCCAAAATAACCCTAACTCTAACTACGGTGAAGCGCAAACACTTGGGGTAACTGCGGCACGCAAGATTCTACCCAAGGTTATGTGGAGAGTTATTCTGGAATTCCTGTAATCTCAAAAGTAGTCACAAACATTTACATTTACGAAAACAACGTTTTCTTTTTTGAACCCTCAAACCCCCTGTGTTATCTTTCCCCCCTTTCTTTCCTCTCCCCTAATTCTTCCCTCTCCTTCTTTCCCCCCCCCTTCTCATTGTCCTGGTATCCAGTTAAGCGCATCACTATCGTACAACTTAAACGTACTCTGTCTAGCATTAGCGCTCTGTAAAACCTTCCCATCCCCATCCGTCCCATACATGCTTACGAACATATTCACATCGCAATTACTCCTCCCTCCGTTTGTCGTGCATGAAGTAGTAGGTAAATAACACCCGTCAGTCATCCCTGCAGGCCCGGTTTTCTTCCCGAAGAAATTATACGAGTTCATTTGACACCCGTCACTCGAGTAACTACACATGTTGCAATTAGCGTCCCACGCTAACCCTTTAATCCTCCCGTTATCCACGTCGGCTATGATTGTGTTTGAGGGGAAGATGTTTGAGAGGAGGGGATCGTAGTATGTACGGATGAATGATGCGGAGTTTTGGAGGATTATGAATATACCTACGGGACCGGTAAAGGGGAGGGGGCCTGCTGGGTTTATGACGTTCGCGAAAGCTTGAGAGGGTGGAGGAGGGAGGGTTAGGGTTGGGTTGGTTGGGTAACGGGAGGGGGAGGGAGAGGGGAGGAGAAGTAGGGTGTTTTTGGTGTTCCTCAGGATAGTTGTTTGGCAGCCATTTGTCGCTTGCTGGCGTTTAATCATAGCACGTGTCTCCGAAATGCACGTCGCATATCATACTCATACTCATCGTTCGGGTTATCTCTTCATCGGAACAATCCCCCCTTATCTAGGTTTCCAATGCTCCTTCTCAATCCCTTTTCTCAACTCCCTCATTACATTACTCACAGTCTTTAACATTAAGCACGGCCATATTCTTGTTAACTTCAAAGCTAAACGTCCAATAAACATAGTCAAGCCCGCTGTTCCAGTTTTTACCCGCCTCCGTCATAACGATGCATCCGTATAATAAACCTTTAAGTATGACTTTGTTGTCGTTACTGTCGTTGCATAGTCTGATTATGTTCTGGGTTGATCTTTGTTGTTGTGCTGATGCCGAATCCGATGTTAGTTGTTGTGGTGATGTCGTTTTCTCCATGTTCTCCATTTTTAGACCCTCTTCCTTTTGGGCCTCCTTCATGCCCTCCTTTGTGCCCTCCTTTAGGCTCTCTTTTCTCCATTCAGTAGCATCATAATTGGATGTAAATAGGGATGATGATGTAGCTGTTCCTATTGTAGTGTAGAAGCTGCAGAATATGAGGAATAGAGGAAGAAGGAGGAGGATGAAATGAGGTTTGAAGTGAGTAGACAAACGAGACATTTGGAGAGTCGATTTGGGACTAAATTCGGCCTTGGATGTGTGTGTGTAGTGTGTGTAGCGTGTGTATATAGGGTATATATAGTTAATATCAGTCTAACACACTCGAATGGTAGTTTATAGTGAGTAATAGGTGACAAAGGTGGTTGTTTTGATTGGATTTCTTGGAAAATGCCAAAATGCCGACTTTTGGGTTTGAGGATTCGAAAATCACTCTTTGAAATCATTTCTCAACTCCAAATACTCTTTTTATCATCAATAGCGTCTTCAATAACACAGCAATAGCACACTATGGCAGAAGTTGTGATAGCCACCTCAAATCCATGGTACCTAGAGTTAGTATCGATGGTATTCTTATTCTTTTTAGTGTTTGGAATGTCAGGTACCGTCGACCCTGTCTCATTAAAAGGACAATTAAGGAACTATAAAGCAATAGGGTAAGTGGAGAGAGAGAGTACTGTAGAGTACTATAGACTAGTGTAGACTAGTTTAAAGTAGTGTAGCGTAGTGTAGCACAGTGTAGAGTATACACAGTGGTATCGCAAAGTCTTCGAGATGATGATGAATGTTGTTTGTTCCAAGGATGTAAATATACCACATGTCTGATACTAGTATGATATGCGACGTGCATTTCGGAGACACGCGCAATGATTCAACGCCAGTTGGTGAAATGGCTGCCAAACGACCATACTGAGGAACAAACACATGACAACAACAAGCTGTAGTAGGTTGACACTGTACCTTCCTGTCGAAGAATCACCTAACACACATCTTCAATCGCACTCGATATCCGCTATCCCCCCTCTCCTCCTACACACACACACACATTCGACGATGCAGGTAAGAGCAAGAGCGTAAGGGCAAATTCGAGCATTGTGGGGGGGAGGGCGTTGTTGTGATGTTCCGATGAAGAGGTAACCCACAACTGTTTTCTTCTATGATATGCGACGTGCATTTCAGAGACACGCGCTATGATTAACCGCCAGCAAGTGGAAAACGGCTGCCAAACAACCATACTGAGGAACAAACACAACTCAATAACAAGCGTAACTTCACACTGTACCTTCCTGTGTAAGAGTCATCTAACACACATCTTCAATCACACTCGATATCCGCTATTCCCCCCTCCTCGCACACACATTCGATGATGCAGGTAAGGAAGGAAGGAAGGAAGGAAGGAGTGGTATTGCAAAGTCTTTGAGGTGGTGATTGTTGTTTGTTCCGCTGATGTAAATATACCACAAGTGATCATGCCCTATGATATGCGACGTGCATTTCGGAGACACGCGCAATGATTTAACGCCAGTGGGCAAAATGGCTGCCAAACGACCATACTGAGGAACAAACACATGACAACAACAAGCTGTTATTACTTCACACTGTACCTTCCCGTCCAAGAATCACCTAACACACATCTTCAATCGCACTCGATATCCGCCCTCTCTCCCCACCCTCTTCTCTCCCCTCACACACACATTTGACGATGCAGGTAAGGAAGGAAGGAAGGAAGGAGTGGTATTGCAAAGTCTTTGAGATGTTGTTGAATATCGTTTGTTCCGCTGATGTAAATATACCACAATATTTTCGCCCATATGATATGCGACGTGCATTTCGGAGACACGCGCAATGATATAACGCCAGTTTAGGAAACGGCTGCCAAACAACCATACTGAGGAACACCATCCACAACACAAAATTGTTCGTAATGCCTTCATCCTCCTTAATCCTCAAACTACCTAACACAATCACATCTCCCCCCTCCTCCGTCCTCACTCACTACCACTCTCAGCTGCGGTCTCCTCCTCCAATTCATCCTCCTCCCCTTCATCGGTTTCCTTTGCGTCCGTACTTTCCTCCTCCCCGCTCCCCTCGGTCTCACCCTCCTCATCGTAACGTCCTCCCCCGGTGGCTCCTACTCCAACTGGTGGTGCTCGATCTTCAACGCTTCCCTCTCCCTCTCCGTAACAATGACCGCTATATCCACAGTCCTCTCCACAGTCTTCCTACCTCTAAACCTCCTAATATACGCCAACCTTGCCTTCTCAGACAACATTATATCCGAGCTTAAGTGGGGCGCTATGTTCCTCTCACTCGCCCTAGTGTGCTTGGCGATAGGACTTGGACTTTATGGATCGTATAGATCCAAGAAAAACGGGGCGAATTCATACAGATACCAGCGTATTTGCAACAAGGTAAGCAACGCCCCCCATCCCCCCCCCAGGTAAACCTACCCATCGCCCTCTCTCACGAATCCCTCCCGCCCTAAATCTCCTTCCCCAGCTCGGTAACGCGTCCGGTATATGTCTCGTAATATTCTCCTTCGTAATATCCTCCCTCGATCCCAAGGGTCAAATATGGAATCGTTCCGCAACCTTCTACCTTTCCATTGCTTCCCCCTGTCTTATCGGTGTTATAATATCCACCATAATATCATCCTCCTTCAAACTACCTAAACCCGAAAGGGTTACTGTATCAGTTGAATGCTGTTATCAGAACGTTGGGATCGCACAATCAATCGCAATATCTATGTTCACCGGCCCCGATCTCGCCGACGCAATTGGCGTACCACTTTACTACGGATTCGTAGAAGCTTTCGTACTTGGTATTTACTGTGTGATATGCTGGAAGGTTGGGTGGACGAAAGCACCGAGGGATGAGAAGTTCTGTGTGGTTGTCGGGACTAACTATGAGAGCGAGCTTGCGGAAATGAGAGATGAAGGACAGGAGGTTATTTATGGGATGGAGGTAAGAGGTTGAATTTATTAACGGGTTACCCGGGGTGTGGGGGGGGGAGGGGGAGAGGAGGGGTGAGGAGTTAACAAAACATTCTTACCCTATCTATCTATCCC
>BRYA01000292.1:28109-64679 GCA_030267965.1 Triparma columacea
CGATGAGAGCTCTATTTTCTCCACATTTGGGGGCGTATGCGATTTCAAAAGTCGATGGATGGTATTAACAATAGCAAGATTTGAGTTTTGAGGAGAGTGTAGGAGTAAAGGCGCCCGATATTGGCCAAATAATCACACAAAAACAATTTTGACGACGACGAACGAGCAGTTGAGAGAGAGAGCTCTATTTTCTCCATATTTGGGGGCGTATGCGAGGACAAAGTCGAAATATGGCATAATGATAGCAAGATTTGTACTTTAAAAGATAGTGTAGGAGTAAAGGCGCCCGATTTGGTATAAATACTGACCCTGTGGATTTGCTCCAAGAATTCCTTCCATTTTCCAACGGTTTAAGGGATTTTGGAAATGTTGCCATATCCAGAGGAATTACCATTCTTGAGGAATAACGAAATCTGGCGAAGGCCTTTTGCAAATTAAACGCGGTGCGGTTTATTGTCATTCCAAGCGCGTCGAAGGTGTACGAGACACGCTTCTCAGCAGGGTGGGTGGGTGGCATTAAAAATTTCTTCCTCTACGCGACGCTACTCCTGTTATGGGGCCGTAGGCCCAAGGTGAGCGTTCGCACTTACTTTTAAACTGTTTTAAGCAGGGAGGATTGAATTTTGGGCTCCGAGCAGATGACGGTACTCCTCATTCTCTCAAAATTCCAATAATAAAATAAAATACATCTTAAGTCGCACTCTCCACGCAGCTACCGGTACAGCTCTGGCAACCTGACTGCGGGGGTGTAAAATAATGGAGCTTCTTATAATTCTCTTCTAACCGAACATACTTAGTAAACCATTTTTCGGTTTGGCCTTTTTCTTTGGCTTACCAAACATTCCTCCAATCCCTCCTCCTCCTCCCGCTTTCTCCTTCTTCTTCAGCCCCTCCATCCACTCCTCCTCATCCTTCCTCGCCTTCTCCTCCCCCACCCCCCCCTTCTTCCACCCCCAGTATCCCCCCATATCGCTGAGATTCTTGATGTACCTGTTTGACCTGTGAGTAGCGTTGCTCCTTAAAAACATGTCGTCGTGTGCCTCCTTTTCGTCGAGCTCAACGTCCGTCATCGCGGAGTACGCCTCCGAGTCCAAGGGAACGTCGAGGGGCTTCCTCTGCTTCCCGATTTGAGCGTAGGTATTCACCAGCTGCTTCAAAGCGTCAGCCTCCAAAACCACAATGTTGGCGTCGTGTGAGACCTGCATGTAAGCCTTCAGAGTTTTTACGGCGACAGAAAGCTCGCCGCCGGTCTGCTGAAGCTCGCTGAGCGTCCGGAGAGTGCTGCGATTGGGTGGCGACACATTTTTAGTGAGGTTTTTAACAACGTTAGGGGCAGGAATCTATGCAGGGGACAGACACTTTTTTAACTCACCTGGCCTCCATGAACTTGTCACCGACCTCGCGGCTGTACTGAAGCTGGTGCTCAAGGTTGCTGAAGGCTGCGATAGGGGGGGGGGGTGAAAATAAAGATAAGATCTCAAAACAGGTCCTAAAAAAAAATAGTGCATGAACGTGAACCGCCCCCCCCCCGCGCGATACATCCTAACCCCATGCTCCGCCCCTCACCTTCGGCCTTCCTCCCCCCCACCGCCGTGACGACGCTCCCCAGCGCCCCGTGCGCCTTGGCGCTTCCCCCCCTGTCCCCATTCCTGTCGCACGCCTCGTAGTTCTTCCTGTGCTGGTCCATCACCGGCCTTAGCTTGGACGTCTCCATGGTGCCCGTACCGCTCTCTAAGGCAAGACCCATGCCGACGCCATTCCTCCCGCTTAGGGCCTGGTTGTGGGAGGCCTTGGAGCGGAGCATCTTCTTGTCCTTCAGACAGTTTGTGAAGCTGTTGTGCTCCAGGACCGTGCTAAGCTCGGGGACCAGGTCGGCCTTCCCTTCCTCTACTCGGGTCTGAAACTGCGACAGGTGGACCCGAGAAGGCGAACGATAAGGTGAGGAGCTGGAGCGGACGGTTCTGCACCTATCTTATGCCGCCACGACCTGACATCTTGCTGATCAACACAACCCTTTCGTTCGACCCCAGCAATTCTCACCTTATAAGACTTGTCGTTCTCGATTATTTTGAGGTTATGCCCGTGATATTTTCTGGCGTTATCGTTGTCTCCATTTATGGCGCTGATAATAGCGAAGTTGTTTAGGGTCAAGGCCTTTGCTAGGGGAGAGTAGAGACGGGAGGAGAGCGTCAGGCTTTGGGTGACGCTGTCAAATGCCGCGTCTATTTTTGGGTCATTGAAGCCAGATTCTTCTCTTCGCATCTGCGATACGATTGGGGAGAATGGGAAGACATGGGTGAGTGTAATTCGGTCTAAAATAAAAACCCCTGCCAATATTGGCAAAACGATAGTCGCCCTCGCCCCCCTCTTTGCCGTACCTGATTTAATGCCGATACGTTGAGAATCTGAGAGTGCAATATTGCGCCCTCCTGGGTTCCGAAGGCCACGGGCATGTTGGTGGGGATCGTTGCCAGGGAGTCCATCGTAACGAGAGAGTTTTGCTCTGATACAATAGAATCCTCTTCCTGCTTGGGTTTCAGACTGATCATGTTCCCGGTGCCGTCGTCCATCATATTTTTTTCCTCCTCCTCCTTCCTTATGCGTTCCTCCTCTTTCCTCCTCTCCTCAGCGAGCTCCTCTACGCTGGTATTACAGAAACTTAGTGCTTCCTTCAGAGCTGCATCGCACTCGTCGGTTTTACCGTTCTGCATATGACAGACACCAATGTGGTATAATCCTTTGGTCCTCTCGAAGGAGGTGTTACATACATCCATGGCGCCCTTGAAGAGGGAAAAGGCTTCTTCGAAGGCCATTTCCTTTAACTTGCAAATACCGAGGTTTGTTTTGCTGAGATAAATGAACCCGCTCAGAGAATGCGTGGTAGCGAGAGATAAGCACTTCGACAGGTAGGGGGAAGCCTTGGCGAAGTCTCCATTGGCAATCAAGAGGGTCGCCTGCACATGACTGGCGAAACAGGTTTGACTGATTTTCTCGATGGTCTGGGGTTGGAGTTGGGGGAGACGGAGGGGCGGAGGGGCGGAAGGGCGGAAAGAGGAGTTAGAAGGCCATGGTATCTCTCTCCCTGTGTGCTGTTCGCCTCTCACCTCGCCCTCCTCAATACCCTCCAACACGGCCATGGACTTCTCAATCAACTTGATGGCACTAGCCTGATCGGCTGTTAGAAGCGCAACGACAGCCTGGTTTGTTATTCCCTGACTAGCAAATACGACCTTTTTGTTTTCCAACGCATGGCTTGTTTGCTTTTCAAAGTGCCCTGTCGCCTCCTTGTACTTCCTCATTTGGAAAACAGTGCAACCAGCCTTGTTGTACAGCCTTGCTAATGCCTTATTGTCCTGGTACCCAATGTATATGTCGATCGCCCATTGCAGATTTATCATACATTCCTCAAGGAGTCCATCAGCATGGAGTGAATCACTTAACTGCTCGTAAAGTAATCCCAACTCTCTATTTGAGGCAGTCTCCTGACCGTCCGAACCGCTTTTGGCTTCCAGAAGGGCTGATCGTAAGCTGACGGTGAGTTCAGAAGGTTGGGGAGTGATGTCGTTGTCAGAAGACATGTGGGTTTTTTTGTACTTTAACATGCAAAACATCCTCTTTTCATCAAGCAAATGTAATCTGGCTATTATTAAGTTTGGCCTCGTAAACCTATCTATTCTTCCCTCGCCGCTTCAACCTCGGCCCTCAGCCTCTCTGGAGAACTAGCAGATGCGGGTGGGGGGGGTGCACCCTCCTCCTTGTCGGCGAGGGCCGCGACTCCAGGTAGGACCTTGCCCTCGAGGAGCTCAAGGGAGGCTCCCCCTCCGGTGGAGATATGGCTCATCTTGTCGGCCTTCCCTGACTTCTCGACGGCGGCGACGGAGTCCCCTCCACCAATTATGGTGCATGCGCCCTTAGCGGTGATCTCCTCGAGGACGTCAACGATGGCAAAAGTTCCTTTGGCAAAGGCGTCAAACTCAAAGACACCCATGGGCCCGTTCCAGATAACGGTCTTGCAATCGGCGAGGGCCGCGGAAATCTCTTTTGTGGCCTCGGGTCCGTTGTCGAGCCCCATCCATCCGTCAGGGATGGCGTCGGCTTTGACGACCTGCGTGTTGGCGTCAGCCGAAAATGCGTCTGCGACAACAATGTCGGTGGGGAGGATGAGCTGCTTCCCGTTGGCCTCAGCTTTAGCCATGACAGCCTTGGCGGTCTCAACGAAGTCGTCCTCCGCCATGGAGGAACCGACGGAGAGGCCCTTCGCCTTGAGGAAGGTGAAGACCATGCCCCCACCAATGATGACCTTGTCGCACTTGTCGAGGAGGGCCTCGAGGACAGTGATCTTAGATGAGACCTTAGAACCGCCCACGATGGCGGCCATGGGTCTCTCCCCGTTGTTCACAGCCCCGTCGAGGTACTCTAGCTCCTTAGCGAGGAGGAATCCCGAGACCGAGGGGGAGAGGTGGTGGGTGACACCCTACGAAGAGCGAAATGAGGAGCGAAGCGGCAAGTAAAGTGAGCAATGGGAAGGGTTGCATTAGTTCGAAGCGGATCTTGTCGACGGCATGCAGCAAAGCACTTGGAGCGCTCGCATTCTCACCTCTGTGGAAGCGTGGGCACGGTGGGCTGTCCCGAAGGCGTCGTTGACGAAGAGATCAAAGGGGGCGGCCAACTTGGCAGCGAACTCGGGGTCATTCTTGGACTCTTCAGCGTAGAAGCGGGTGTTCGCGAGGAGGAATATGGTCTAATGGGGGGATCAGGGGGGGTCAGAGGTTAAGGTTTGATTTTCGCCGTTTTACCCTAAGTAGTAGTAGTAGCCCATATTCTACCCCAATCTACCAACTACGTAGGTGCTCTCTCCAGCATTCTCACCTGATCAGCAGAAATTGAATCAACTGCAGACTTCACCTCATCACCGACACAATCTGTAACAAGTTTCACAGGTTTCTCTAGGAGCTCGCTTAGCCTTGCAGCGCATGGAGCGAGAGAGAATTTTGCCTCGGGTCCATTTTTGGGTCTCCCAAGGTGCGAGCAGATGAATATTCCCTTGGCACCAGATGACGCCAAATGTTGAATGGTGGGAAGCGAGGCCCTGATGCGGGTATCGTCGGATATAGTGGCACCATCGAGGGGTACGTTAAGGTCAGCACGAACGAGGACGAGTTTTCCCGCAACGTCAATATCACTAATACTCTGCTTTGGCATCCTTTTTTGACACCCCTTGCTGCAGAGCTGCAGAGAAGTGAGGCAAGTTTATAATGCTGAAGAATTGGGGGGTGTACCCAAGAAAAAGTTTTAGGGGGTTAAAGAGGCGGCAGATAGCTGAAGTAAATCGCTTCGATGCCTGTTCGCATTGAAAAAACTAAACTTTCTTTACTTTACGAAGAGATGGTATCCTTGCGAAACGAGCCCCGAGGACTACAAGAACGCCAGCGAAGAGGTAACGGAGTCTGCACACGCCAGAGAGCGTTGGGGAGGGGGGTTTCTAGAGTGAGAAGATGGGTGCTATGTGGTGATTGTTGAATGGCGGAGTATGGTGTAGCGCTTATATTTTACGGCAAATTAAGACTCCGCTCGCAACACCGACTTCGCTGCACTCCATTTCTCCCTCACCTGTCCTCCAAGACCTCCTTATCAGGCCCCTTTAACGATTCCACCATCTTGGCTGTGAGCGCCCCTCCTGCGGCGCTACCTGCGCTTAAGTACCCCGAGAGCTGCCATATCACGAGCTCCCTCTGCTTATACGTCGCAAGCATGGCGGGGAGGGACATGGAGAGGAGGGATGTAGTTAAAATGTCAGTGTAGGAGTAAGAAGGAATGGAGGGGTTGCCGAGGAGGGCAAGGGCAGGGACAACGATGGCGCCGCCTCCAACGCCAAAGAGACCGGCGCTGAAACCGGCAAAAAGCCCAATTGTGAACACTTGGGGAAGACGCGTTTGGGGAGAGGGCGAGCTAGGCGGAGGAGGGGAGTCGCCGCTGGTAATGCTATCAACACCTTCTTTCTCAGTGGACAATGACTTCTCCAGGTGGCCCCGCAAGGGGACAGTGGGGCCGACCATCATCATGAACACGCCCATTAAACGCTTGAGCTGATCACTGTCGAATCGTTTGCCGACTCGTACACCGAGGGGAGACATGAAGAGGCCGCCCAAAGCTATTATAGCAGCATCTGTACATAGGGACTTCATCTTAGGGGTGAACGATGAGGTGATGGGGGCGGAGGTGGTCGAGGTCGATCTATCAGTGTGATCGCTATTTTCGCCGCTCTTTGCATATAGGTAGGAACAGGAAGCAGCAACTGAGCTGAAAACTATAGAAGCCAAAGTTGTGGCTTGTGCCTCGTGTTGAAGTAAAGCACGCTTGAGAATCACGTTCGACGTCAAAGCAGGAGTGAGCACGAACCCACCGCCAAGGCCTATCAACGAAGACAGAGAACCTGCCACACACCCAAGCACAGTCGATGGGAGAGGAGGAACTCGGGAGGTTGTTGCTGAGGTAGATAAACGCTGTGTTCTTTGCATAGCTCTATACTTTGTGCATGCGATAGAATGTCTGCATGACGATCGCAGCAATATCGTGATTCGCTTTGTTCTAAACAACAGGTTGCCGAACATTGAGGTGGTGCGGAAGGGGAAAGGTACTTATGACTCTACTTCTTCGCTGAAAATCGTAATCAGGGACTAACTAATAGATAAGTTGGTTGGTTACAGACTCTAGACCTCTACGTGTCTCAGGAAATGAACAGGAAGGAATCTCTAAAAAAAATCAAATAAAAGAAGAGCAGATGTAGATAAATTAAACCAAAATATTTATAATACATCTCAAATATACTTTTAATTAGAAAATAAAATGAAACGACTTGAAATTAAAAAAAATAGTAAAACATATTTTTTCAAATTACATGTCGATATTTTAAATATATTCAGGGTCTCTAACTATGCATAAGAATTTATTAATTGATTTAAACAGACAAAAATACTAATTCATGGAAAGATGTATATTAAAAAATTTAAGGTTAGTTCTTGTTCAACATAAAAATCCAAAAAACTATTAATATAAGTGAATAAAGTATTGTGGATATATTTACAGTCTGACACAGTCCAAAACCAGCAAGGTTGCACAAAATGATTTACAATGATCTGATCACAAAAAGCGTCGCGGCAATAATAAGAGTTACAATTTTGTTGTGGGAACAACACACGTACCACATTCATTAAATGTCAACCCCCAAACATTCCGAAAACCTAAAATTTCCCTTCCCCCTCTCTCTTCACTCTGTTAGGGTTAGCGCAAACGTACCCGCCTCGATGCACTCCTTGATCAGACCATCGTGCTTGTCCAGTCCCCTACCATACCAAACTTTGTTCCTCCACTCAAACTCCTTCACCCCACACGGGAAGTGAGCCACAACCTCTGTGTAAGCCCTTAGCTTCTCCTTCACTGCCTCCTTGTCATCCCACTCGATGCCCTCAACGTTGCCGAACATTTCGTCGAAGAGTTCTGATAGGATTTCGTCTTGCTTCTCCCCGGTCTCCCCCACGCTCCCCATTCCCTTGGCGGTCCCGACTAGCATGTAACCAGTAATCCAAGCCAGTTTCTCCCACATTGCCTTGGCGTAATCATCCTCCCCAAGAACGTTGCATTTCAATCCCACCTCCTCCAGCCGAGCCTTCAAGTCTTCCGCGTGCTTCCCCGTTACCGCTGTTAAACCCTCAGGGTTAACCCTCGTGACCCCATCAGTAGGCTCTTCCCCTAGCTTTGCGACGGCGAAAAACAGTAACGCCTGAGTGTTCTTCTCCAGCCCCTTCCCCTTCAGCCACTCGTCGATGTAACCGTTCTGTAGAAACACCAGATCTCCCAGCCTCTCGTCTGGGCACTTGTCAACAACTCCATCAAGAGCGTCATTCCTGGTGGCTACGTAAATCGGGCCAGGAGGGAGGTCATCGTAAGCATCATTCCGACCGATGAGTTTATTGCCGGGATGAGTACCGGCGAGGAGCGACCCGATCCTCCCACCTCCGACGATCGTGCAGGGTCCAACGGCAGCACCAGCACCTCCGATAGCTGACCCACCCCTTGACTCTACCCACTCCGCCCTCTTGCGGGCCTTGACACTGGAATTATAATTGTGAGTTTGGTGAGATATTTACATGTATGACTCTGTAGCTTCCCTCCCACATATATACACATATATAGAACATACAAACACAACAACAACATCGCCAGCCCGACAAACCTCACCTACTTCTCGACCCCCAGAGCTTTGTACCCATTCTAACTTCAGAAACATGCCCAATATTAAATCCATGCACCGCAACGGTCAAAATCAGAGCGAAAATAGCGACATGGAGTAGCATTTAGATGGTTTCAATTTTGCTGAGGTGGCCCCTTCTCATTTCATTCCTCTCAACGCTAAGATGCATTCGCCTCTATACAAACAGCTCTTAATCGTAACCCTCCTCCTAATTGTTCCCTTTTTGGATAGCTTCCACCTACCAATCCGCATAAAACTGCCCACATCTCTCGACTCACAATCTGAGGATACAGATTCTTCCTCTCAGTTGTCTCGCCGTCAGGTTGGCGAGCTAACAATCGCTTCACTTGGTGGCCTTCTAACTCTCCAGGGGACGTCAACTCGAACAAAATCAGATTACCCACTCTGGGGAATCCTCCCTGTTGGACCGTACAAGAGGAAGAAGACAATCATATCCACAATCGTTCCTGATAAAATATGGACGCTCGATCAGAAGTTTGGAATCCTCAACGTCCAGGTCCCTCTGTGAGTATTATACAGAGGGGATTGCTGATGTGTAGTTACACCTCGTCCCCCCCCACCCCTAACCCCTTCCCCCCCCCCTTCCACCTTCCCCAGCCGCATGACGGTTGTCGCTCTCTCAGATGGTGGTCTCCTTATCTACAACCCCCTCGCTTGCACTGAAGAGCTTCAGGATCTCCTGGCTCCGATAATAGAACAATTCGGCCAACCGAAGCACATCGTCCTCGGGACCGTTGCACTCGAGCATAAGGTCTACGCTGGTGTGTTCGCTCAGAAGTACCCGAAGGCTATAGTCTACCTTCAGCCAGGGCAGGTGAGAATGACGCACAGTGATGTGATGTGGCGGCATGGAAACTTTTCTAACTAATTATCTCTACCCTCTTCGTAGTACTCAAGCCCCCTGAACCTCCCCGACACCTTCCTAGGTTTCCCAGTGGGTCGAACAAAGCCCATCCCCACTGACTCGTCCTCTTGCCCCTGGTCCAAAGAATTCTCCACCTACCAGCTCGGTCCCTTCATATCCCGTGATGGGTGTTACTCGGAATGCGTCCTCTTCCATCCCTCGACAAAGACCCTTCTCGTGACGGACTGCGTCCTCGAGGTGGACCAAAAGGTCCCAGAGGTGAGACTTGGAGGAATGCCAAAAACCTAAGGGCAGATTACCCGCTAACACTTGCCTTCACCAACTACTCCCCCCAGATTTTCAATGATGATCCCGCCCCCCTCCTCTACCACGCGCGCGACAAGGTCACGGACGTCGTTGAGGACAGTCCTGAAACACGTTTGAGGGGTTGGCGTAGGGTCGCACTATTCGGATTATTTTTTCAGCCCTCCTCAATAGTCATCGAAGAAGCGGACGCCGCCTACGCCCAGCGTAGGCCGGACATCAACCCTGACTTCCTCGGCGTTTACCCATGGACTTGGGTCGAGGTGAGAGCCTCCCTGTAGGCTTGCAGCGATGTAGCGACATCACTTCTACTAGGTTAAGGTCACTCATCTCACCTTGCCTCCCCCCATCCCCACCCCGTTTCCCGCCCGTCAACAAACACAGCCTGAAACGAAGTCCTTCGACGCAATTACCAACGGCCTCCTCGTCGCCCCAATCCTCCAGAAGCTCATCCTCTCCCGCTACCCCATCCAGACCCTCGACTTTGCTGACGCTATATCCTCCCTCCCTATCGAGCGCATAATACCCTGTCACTTCGGGAACGACCTGAAGTACAGTGGGGCCGACTTTCGGAGGGCCTTCTCATTCTTGGAGGAGGGGGGTGTGAAGAAGGGCCCGAGACCGAGGCCGGAGGACTTCAAGCAACTGGAGGACGCGGAGACTTCCTTGTTGGAGAGCGGGGCGATCGCCCCCGCCCCGCCGATGCCGGGTTCCATGGGAGTCACACGTGAGGACATTATAAAGGCGACGGAAGCGAGGTGCAGGAAAGGGATCTGCAGCCAGTCGGCCGTGTCGACATAAAGTATAGTCCAAATAGTAGTGAAAAACCTCACGCTCTTATTATACTGCACTTTCGTCCCCATCCTTCGCCCTCCTTCCTTCCTCCATCACTCCGCCTTCAAGTCTCTGACTGGCGCGATGTCCGCCCCTCCCCATGCTCTGCTCATGAGTTTGCTGAGCGGGCTGGTCTCGTTTGTTGGTAGGACCCTCCCGTCGTCCTTGATGACGTCCTGGAACTCCTTCACGAAGACGTCGATCTTCTCCCTCGTAACGTTCGGCATGACCACGACGTGCGCGATGTCGTCCTCGCAGGCGAGCTGCCACCTCTTGATGAAGTTCTCGTCCATCGGCCTCTCCAGGCACACCGTGCTGCTCAGGTCGTTCAGGCGGCACGTTATGCCCGCGGCGGTGAGGGTGTCGCGGAGGTAGGCGGCGGTCTCGAGGCAGTGCCTGACGTCCTCCTTGATCCCTGAGACGCCCTTCTTCCTGAGGCTGTACCAGAGGTAGAGAGCGGCCTGCCCGTTCCTGCTACCCATGATTGTCGTGTCGACAGAGTTGAGGTATTCGATCTGAAACGAGCGAAGCGAAGCAAAGCGAGGGGATGGAGTATAATGTCAGCCCAGTAGTCGTGGTTTGCTTCCACTCTCCGTGTATCGCCATCATCGCTTCCTTATAAAAATTCTCACCTTCTGCTCCACCTTCTTGACGTGGCTCTTCCTCGTGAGCGCAATACCGCATGGCATCGGGCAGCCCAGCATCTTGTGTCCGCTGACTGCGATGCTGTCGATGGGTTTCTCGAAGCTGATCTCCGGTGCGTACTCGATGAATGGCATCATCATGGCGAATAAAGCGCCGTCGCAGTGGATGTGGAACCTGTCGCGGGTGAAACCGAGGGACTTGAGGATGCGGAGGATGCGGTCGAGGTCGTCGACGGCGCCTTTCACGGTGGTACCGATGTTAACGTTGATAATGGCGGGGCGGTCGAGGTTCTTGGACAGCTGGGGGGGGCGAAGCGGGGGCGAAGAGGCGGAGCGAAGAGATGACCGAAGGGAGTTAGCTTTTATGAGTTTACTTTAGTTATAACCTTTTGGCTTTTTTCCACCCTCACCTCCTTCTCGAGCGCGTCATAGTCAATTTCACCCATAGGGAGGGTGGGGATGCTCTTGGCGTCCATCCTATAGTACCTAGCAGCCTTGAAGATGCTGCAAGGGTGGAGGGTGGAGGGGCGGGGGGGGGGCGGGTTCGCGAAGCGGCGGCCGATGTGTGTAAGCTGGATTGCACGTAAACGTCGCATGAACCCCTTCCTGCTGCGGCTTCTTGAGCCCTCCCCCCCTCCCCCCCTCCCCCCAACGCAGGTTCTCATCTCACCTGTAGTGCGTCTCCCTGCTGCTGTATAGCACGCCGTTGGGGTGGCACTCCCTGGCCAGGAGGATCCCGTGGAGGTTGCCCTCCGTCCCGCAGGTGGTTACGTAGCCCCAATAGTCTGACTTGTCAATCTTCCAGAGGTTGGCGAAGAAATCAATGACGGAGACCTCGAACTGCCGGGAGTGGACGCCGTAGTTGGAGGTAACGAAGGGGTCGCCGAGATTGTTTATGCTGGGAGAGGCGACGAGCGAGGCGAGTAGTGCGAAAGGGGTTAGAATAGTGGGGCGAGAATAATAATAATAGCAGCGGTGGAGAGGGCACATGCTTGTACAGAAGTATTCACATGCTCGTTAATGCTCCTTACTCCCTCCTCCTTCAACCCCCCCCCCCCCCCCACTTCTCACCTGTACTTCATGAACGGATGTAGCTCAGAGTGGTCGTACATTAGATTGTATGGGTAACCAAAGTGCACCGAGGAGCGGCGCTTTAGGAGTTTGTCATAGGTCTCGAGGATCTCTGACTCTGACACGTCGGCGACGGGGGCGGAGTGGTCTGAATGGAAAGGGATGGCTACGGCCTCCTTGTCGAGGAGCCTCATTTCCTCGTCGCTGAGGTTCGCCTCAATCTGATCTCCTGCACCCCAAGCGTCAAACACGGCCCATGGCGATGGAGTCCCTAATAAATTGGGGTCATTGTACTGCAATTGGGAGAAAGAGGTGGGAAAGAAGTGAGAAAGAAGTGAGAAAGAAGGCAACATGGTGAGAAATTAACCGGGATGGGTTGTGATGGATTGTTTTTAGGGGTAATATGGACGCTATTGAGATAAAATATGAGGTAGCACGAACAATACGAGGCTGAACACTGTGCACATAGGGACTGTGAAGGCTGAATACGGCCGTGAGTATTCTTTCAGGCAGGGGCATAAGACGCACCTCACGAATTGGATCAACTTCTCCCTCTATCTCTCCCTTTTCAGGTGTATCAGTTATTGATGAGGCAAATCTATACAACGATCGACGCGTACAAGCACGTGTAGCAGTACGAGCTAATGAAAACATGACCCAAAAGACAGAGAATGTGTTGGTCACGGGCAGAAAACAAGTTTTTGGTTTTTCGAGGCCGCCCAACCATCCTGGATAAGAATTTGTTCTGTTCGATAAACTGATTCATGTTACTTTCAATGGGGCCGGAACACAATATTATGCACCAACCTCTCCTGTTCTGTTCCGTGTCTTACCTTCCATCTCACGTAAAACGTCACTAAAAACATTCATCAAAGAATTTATTACAGACCACATTGCTACGTTCATCCAACCAGGTCAAGTTTCACGAACCTAAAAATCTACCATAACGCAATCGGCTAATTCGTCCTCTCGTTTAGCACCCCCACACACCCACTAACTCCCCTCAAACTCATCATGTCTTGAAGAAAATTACCCAGAAATTATCTCATACCCTCAACCCCCTTAAACCCCCCCTTCCCTCAACATATGCGCATCCCATCCGCCCTATTACTAGGTTACCTCTCTCAACTCTCTCAAATGGTCTTCTTAACTCGCTCCTTAACCCTTCTTCCCACAAAATCTTTCCTCAGCCAACACGTCGGTCGTTCCCTCATCTCAAAAGCACCCCTAACAACCCTTCGTGGAGGCGCTAGCGACGAGGATTCGTTCCCTACTTGGTCCTTCAACGATGCATGCAAGACCATGGAGGTTTCTCCTCTCCCCAGTGTGGAATTTAAGCTCAAGGACAACCTGCCAAACCTCAGCGAACTTGGGGACGGAAACGCTGTGATTTACGGGGTGGTGGGGGGGGATAAGGACGCAGAGGAAGGGTTTAAGCTCGGGGATGGGACACCGGAGAAGTTGTTCGATGAGGAGTTCAGTGGAATCATCCAGGCTTCCATTGAGGAGAACGCAGAGGTGAGCCAAGTCGATGACCATGCAACGGCCATGCAGACCACATGTTAACTTCTTCCCCCACCCCTCAACCCCACAGGACTTCAAGAACGGCACCTCTGCTGGCGCCTCCATCCCTGTCCTCTCCCTTCCCTCCTCCAACTCCATTCTCAAGGCGTCTCTCACTTCCCTCGGGACCAAGTTTTCCACTCCCTCCGACGTCCGCTCCGCCGCCTCCTCCCTCGCAACCTCTCTAACTTCCGTCTGCACTTCCACCAAGTGCGCCACCCTCCACGTAACCCTCCCCTCATCCTTCTCCTCCCACCCCGACGCCCTCCAATCCCTCGTAACCAAGACTCTCGATCTCATGTACACCGACAACCGCTACCGCTCAAAAGCTAACTCAAAGACACCCTTCTCCTCCCTAACCACCATCAACCTCTACTCGCCCGAATTCCCTTCCAACGCCGAAGCCTCAATCTCAACCGCTGTAGCTCTCAACGCGGGGACGAGTCTTTGCAAGGACATGGTAAATTCCCCCCCCAACATTCTGAACCCTTTATCAATGTCCGACCTCGCCCGTTCCCTCGCCAAGGATTCCGGCGGTCTCTTAAAGTGCGAAGTCCTCGGTAGCAAGGAGTGCGAGAAGCGTGGAATGGGTGCGTACCTTGGTGTGGCGAGGGGATCTGAGACGGAACCTCAGTTCATACACCTCACGTATACACCAACTTCAACGAAGCCTAAAAGGAAGCTCGCGATCGTCGGAAAGGGTCTGACCTTTGACGCCGGTGGTTACAACATAAAGACCTCCATGATGGAGCTCATGAAGTTTGACATGGGTGGCTCCGGCGCCACCCTCGGTTCCGCCCTCGCCATCTCCAAGCTCGCACCCCCCAACACAGAGGTACACTTCCTGGTCGCAGCGTGCGAGAACATGATTAACGAGAGAGCGATGAGACCGGGGGACGTGCTTACGGCGAGCAATGGGAAAACTATTGAGGTACTCAACACGGACGCGGAGGGGAGGCTAACGCTAGCGGACGCTCTGGTTTACGCGGACAAGGAACTGGGGGCGGAGAAGGTGAGGGGGAAGGGAGTGGGGATGGGGGAGGATTGCAGCACAACCCTGTAGTAACTCTGGAGGGATATTTGAGAAGCGCATTATGTAAATATGCAAATAACTAAAGCCAACCCGTCACCCCCCCCCTCCCCCACCACCAGATCGTCGACCTCGCCACCCTTACCGGTGCGTGCATGGTTGCCCTTGGTAATCAGGTCGCTGGCGTTTGGACGGACAACGACGACCTAGCCAGCGATCTCTCCGAGTGCAGCACCGAGACCGGGGACAAGAGCTGGCGCATGCCTCTTGAGAGCGGATACGACGATCAGCTCAAGAGTAAGATCGCCGACATGACGAACCTAGGCGGGCGGTACGGCGGGGCGATCACGGCGGCTCTTTTCTTGAAGAAGTTCGTTGACGAGGACAAGCCTTATGCACACATCGACATCGCGGGACCGGTATGGTCGGATAAGACAGGGGCCACGGGATTCGGGGCTAAGATGATGGCGCAGTGGGTCATGAGGGAGGATGGAGAGACCGAGTAAAATATATAGGAAACGTCGCTATGGATGAGGTGAAGTCACACAAAGGAATCCCTTTGCTGTCTGGACAGAGAAAGTAAAATAGGAAGGACGATCATTTATGGACAAAGTCACAAACACACTCTTGTTGTTACAAACGATGAGTCAATCACTGCACCTCCCTCCTCCCCCTCCTGCTACTTCCATCTGTGCTACTGCTCCGGCTTACAGGCCTCTCCCCGGACGTGGACGGACGACTGAAATGACCCATCGGTGGCGGCACAGCCTCTATAAGCGGTTGCCTCTCTCCCCCCCCATCCCCTCCCTCGTAATCCTCAAAATCGTCACCATAAACCTCCATAGGGAGTTCCGCAACAGCCTCTTCATTGAAGAAATCCATCTTCTCCCCCACCTCCTCCTCCGCTGGGAACGCTTCGCTAATGTCAAAACTAACCATTTGGCTCTCCCCATCAGTCCCCGGAACGTTGGGAAAATCCTCAAAATCATCCCCGTAGTCCTCCTCTTCCTCCCCCCCGCCCTCCTCCTTCTTCTCTTCCCCCCCCTCCTCCTTCTTTCTTTCCCCAACCCCCCTCCCTCCCAGTACCCCCCCACCCCTCCCGCCCTTGCCCGCTTTCTCCGGCCTCCCGCTTCCAGCCTTGACGCTCCTCGGAGGTCTCCCCCCTCCCCCCTTCCTCCCAGCCCCCCCGGTTCCCCCCCAAGTCATCTTCTGATCTTCCAACAGGCTCAGGCTGTCTCCGCTGATACTGCTTGCGGCAACACTCGCTTCGTCGAACAAATCCCCTCCCACAACTTGCCCTACGATGGGCGAGAAGTGTTTCGGAATAGGACCTAGCACGTTCTTCCTGAAGGCCTCCGCCTGGTCCATCATATGCCTTGGCAGCTCCTTCTTCCCAACCTTTAGTTTCTTCAGCTTCTCCTTCATCAGCCGGTGCTTCTTCCCGTAAGTCTTGCCGGGGTCCATGCTGTACGGGCTGATGCTAGCCTCTACCAAGCTAAGGGCAACGCTGCTTGTCATTGTGCTGGCGTTCGTGGCAACGCTTCGCCGAGTAAGCTTGCTGCGATGAGCATTGTGAGTAAGAATTTTAGAATTGAGTGGGGTCGACCGAACTGCAAACAAACCGAAGCACCCTCCGTCTTACCTCCTTACGCTCACTATACTGCCCTCCCCGTCCCTCCCCCCCCCAAGGCCGCTCTGGTACTTCTTCCTTTGCTCCTCCCTCCTGCTCTTCTTCTCCTTCATCATTTCATCGAACTCGGTTTTTTGCTTCTCTAACAGTTCCCTAAGCTCCTTTTTCTTCGCTCTCTTGGCTGCCTTCATCTCCCTGCCCTTCCTGTCGTTCCAAAGCTTCCAGGCTTCCTCTCCTTCCTGCTTTTTGCGCAACTTCTCCTGCTTCTCGTGGGCCGCCTTGGCCTCCTTGAAAGCCTGCAAGGATCCGTACTGTTGTGTCATGGCTAGCTTCGACATTAGAATTGCCCTAAACTCATCGATCGGTAACAAGTCAGACGCAAACCTTAGCGAGTCTACAGTGAGCGAAAGGGGGCGTTAGATATGATACGAGAAATGATAATATATGAGACAGGCCGCCGTCTTTGTCGCATAGGCTCACCTTCCAAATCCTTCAACAACTGTCCCCCCTTTTGCCTCCAAAGGTGTCCGATGGCAGCCTTTGCCGACCCATGCTTCCCCGAAACTTTTAGTAATCTCTCCGCTTCTCTCTTCACAACCTCCCCGGTGGCTTCTTCTAACTTGAAGCAAACAAACACTGCTCTAACTTGGTCGTGAGTCAAACTCGCCGGCCCACTCTCAGGATTCTTCTCTTCCTTCGCAGTCTCTTCACCCTCTTTCACATTCGCCTTCTCCTCCTCCTCCTCCTCCTCAGCAGCGGCGAATAAAACACCGGCAAGCCCCCCCACCTCCTTCGCCTCCTCTTTCTTCTCCACCTCCCCAACCACCCTTTTCTCAACCTCGACAAGAACAGAGGCGAAGTCAACAATGTTACTCATTTGCTCCCCGTTCAACAAATTTAATGGGGGGAGGTCTACCTCCTCCAACTCAGCATTGATGATCTGCTTCAGCCTCTTCTTCCCGTCAACCCCCTTCTTTTTGAGCCAGTACTTGAAATGCGCCTCCCCAGCAATCTTTCGTTCCTTCTTCAACCTCAGCCTCGCCGCCTCCAACTGCAGCTTTTGGTCCTCACTGAGTCGGTCTTCGAGGCTGGGAAGGCGGCCCGTTGGAGCCCTGCTCAGCCTACTCGCGTTTAGCCACTCGGACTGCTTCAGTGACGAATTAAGCATCCTTTCGTCGGCCCCGCTCTTACCCAAAGCATCCAGGGCAGCACGGTTTGCCTCCACAAAGCGCTCTTCTAGCTCGAACCCCGTCACTTCGCCTACGCTCGACGCCAGAGCTTCGATATCCTCCTCGCTCATTCTTGGTTCACTCTTCTTTCCAAAGGAAGAATTGGTCCTTCTTATCCTTAGAAAGCCCTTCATCGCCTCGTCCAGCTCTCCCAAATCCACATCGCCATCCCCATTCCCGTCCAAGAACGCAATCAACGCCGCCACCTCTTCGTCCGTCAGTTCCATGTCCAGCAAGTCCAACGCCATGGCGAGCTCTCCGTGACTCAAGCTCCCCTCCCCACTACTGTCATACTCCCTGAAGATGTCCTGAATCTTCTTCTCCTGCTCCCCCTCGGTAATGAACTCATAGAGCCTCCCCAGGACACTGGCTGCTCCCGACTCCTCGCAAGCAAGGACCTTCGCCTTTATCTCCTCGTCCTTGAGCTGCTTTGCCTGCATTTCAGCCATTCGTTTCTCTTGCTCCTCCACGGCCTTCCTCATCATAGCCTTTTGGTGCGAAGTTGGTCCTGCCATCGACCGTAGCCCTTCGAAGAGCTCATTCCGGCTTATCTGGCCATCTCCACTCTTGTCCATCTCCCTGAACAAATCTATCATCCTCTGCCCCTTCCTTACCATCGAAGCTTCAAGCTCCCTCAAAACCTTGGCAGCCCCGCTCTCTTCGGCCTCTTTAAGCCTCTTGTTCATCGCCAAGTGCTTCGTCTTTTCGGCCATCTTCTTGTTTATCTTTTTAATGAGTTTCTCCTTGGCAATCTTCTTCTTTGCGCGCTCTACGCCAGAGGGGAGGGCCAGTTTTTTTAACCCGGCCTTCATCTCGTCGGGCTCGATTGAGCCCTCCCCGTCCTTGTCCATCATCCTGAAGAGGTCAATCATGCGTATGTTGGCCTCGTCCATATGAACCTCGAGCCTGACTATGACTGCCCCCGCTTCGGCAGCCTTCGATTCGGACTCCGACGGTTTGGAAAGCTTTGCAATCGCTGCCTCGAATTCGGGTATAGTGAGGTCGCAGTCCCCATCAGGATCCATGTACTTGAGGAGAGCGTCAATACTTTGGGTACTGAAGCCACCGAGTCTCTTGAGGCCGACACGAAGTTCCATGCTTGTCACCTCGACAGGGGAGCCCGGGGCACCTGGGTTTGTGTTGCAGAGATTGAACCAGTCTGTAGGGCTTTCAAAGTCCGGGTGGACCTCCTTAATTTTCTCGAGAAGACTCGTCAGGCATTCCCGTCCTTTCTTCTCAGCGACAGCCGTGGCCCTAGCCCTGCGGGCATCCCGAAAGCCATTTTCGAACTCGTCTGTTGTTATTCCGTCTCTGTTGGGATCCATGAAGTTCATTACGAGTTCAATGTCTGCGTCAGAGAAGTCAGATTTCTCTGCGAGGGAGGGACGGAGGGGAAAGAGGAGGAGGTGAGCCCAATAAGCTACTTGAGTGCGTAAGCATGCATCCGAACAAACATCCAACTCACCCTCTTCGACCTTGTTGGCTTCCTCCAACTGCTTTTTCAAAGTTTCCATTTCCTTAGCCTGAGCGTCCAAATCAATCGCCTCGTTCGACTGGTCCCTCCTCGCAATCCTAAACGCAGACTCAAGCTCCTTCATGTCGACCTCACCGTCCTCGGAAGGATCGAGGAAGGAAATAACTTTTGCGATTTCTTCCTCATCCACCGAAGCCTTGGCTAAGTCCTCAGCATCCTTGATCGCAGCAGCCATCCTATTGAACTCCTCCAAGGCCGCAGCCTCCTCCTCATTTTCGGCCTCCGCCTCGTCTTGGTTGTCGGAGGAATTTGTGGGGGGGGCGAAGGCAACGTCAAGGTCACAGAGACGGACATTGTTGCGACAGTTGTAGAAAAGGAAGTTTACGAGCGGTTGAATGCTTTCGTGCATGTCGGAGGGGAGGACTTTTGTCAATGCCGCCGTTATCGTTGCCTTGGGCAATGTTTCCTTCTCCTTGTGGGAAGGGAACATCTTGGAAAGGTTTGGGCGGTGCTTCTGGAGCTCCTCGACGGTCACAGCGAGGGCAGCGGGGAAAGGAGCCTGCCTAGTTCTAGCTGAGAGGACAGCAAAGACGTACTTTAGGTCCTCATTGGACAAAACTTGAGCATCCTCAGGAGGCGCGTCTGTTGTTAGCCCCAGCAGGGTGAGGACCTCAGAGAAAGGGACGTGCTTCGACGAGCTGTAGGAAGCCATCTTCGTCATCAAGATGTCGTCAGAAGAATCGCATATTGACCTGCCCTTTGGTAGCTTAGACTGTCCCCCCTCCCGATTCACCTTCACCAGCCGAAGGGAGGATTTCTCCATGGCAACTCTGTCCTTTCGAGACATCATCATCTTCTCCTTGAATGCAGCGCTAGAAGGACCCAAGTTCTCCCGGGTATACGGGAGCAGCGCCGGCGTGCCGGAAGTCATGATGTTTTTAACAGAAACTATGAGGAGAAGAGATGCTGTTGTCTCCAGGGTTCCAGGGTTAGGAAATTCAGAGGGTCTCGGTTTTTTTTGACAAATTGCCCGGCGGTTGTTTAGCATGTCTGTCTCGATCAAGGTTGCGATTAGATGGTAAGTGGGCGAGGATGCTATGGACGGGACCTATTGCTACCCGCTTGGGGGGCACAGACCACGGGGGGGAGGCAGGATCTGACAGGCTCAACATCAAACTGTGTAAATCTCGGTTGATCTGCCACTCGGGAAAACATGACCACCTTGACATTTCTTCGCCATAATAAAAGTCTCACCCCCCCCTTCCCTCTCCTTCCTTGCGCACCAGCCGTCCTTGGACGATAGATGACAAACTTGGAGTGGAGATGACACAGAATGGTGAAGAGGAGGGGGAGGTTGAGCTCTTGAATTCAAACTACTCCACCACGCGCTTCCCGTACTCATACTCTTGGTGGACCGGGGCGGGATACAAAAAACACGCCAAGTCGAATCTCGACGTTTGCGAGAGGATGAAAATGGTTTCACAGACCGATGTCTATGACTCTGTTGGTCAGAAGATCAAAGCCGACTTAATGGACGGAAATGCGGTGGTGCTTTTCGCATACGGTTTGAGCGGGAGCGGAAAGACCTTCACCGTCTTCGGACCCGACGCTGCTGACATTCCTGAGGCCTGGTTCAAGCACTCTGAGCCTCACGACCTTTGGGGCCTCTTCCCTCACCTAGCCTACGACCTCTTCAAGGAAAAGCAGGACGGGTGGAAGTTCAGTATGATGTACTTTCAGAACGTTGTTGATATTGTGAGGGATTTGATGTCCCCCATGGTTGACGAGAAGTCCTACAAGTCTGGTATGAGGAAGGACAAGGACGGGTTCATGAACATTGACTGGTGCCAGGCTGCCACTCTCAAGACTTGGGACGACTTGAGGGAGCAGTTCATGAAAAGCAACGCAAAGAAGGCAATTAGCCCCACGCAATTTAACCACCAGAGTACCCGCGGACACTGCATCATGACCCTTGAGGTTGAGATGCCCATGCCCAGCAACCCCACCATGAAGCAGAAAGGTAGGGTGTACGTGTGCGATCTCGCAGGAACGGAGCCCGCTGGAGACATTTTCTACGCGGACTACAAGAAAATCAAGTACATGGAAGATGGCAAGGAAGTCATTGAGCATAAGCTCTTGGGCCCCCACAAAGACCAGAGGAAGACGAAGGAACTTCAGGACCAGGGAAAGAAAATCAACCTGAGTCTGAGCGAAATGGCCCAGTTCTTCATGAAGATGGCAGATGCTGTGAAGAAGAAGACGCTCAAGCCGGGAAAAAGTATCCCGGGATGCAACTCTTTCTTCTTGTGCAAGTACCTCAAGGACACCATGCTTCAGGCGAGGACGTACCTTTTCTGCGCCATTAGGCCGGAGGTGACGTACCTCCCCTACACTTTCTCGACTCTGGGGTTTGCCACGAACGCCAGCGTGATCAAACTTGCCCCCAAGAAGGCCACTGCCAACATGACCGAAAAGGAGCGCAAGCTCATGGCCGAAATGCAGGAGCTCAAGGACCTCCTCGCCCAGTACCAGTCAGGCGAGATGGGAGGCAAGGGCGGAGCCGATATGGCCGCCCTCCTCGCCGCCAAGCAGAAGGAGATGGAAGCGGCCATGGACGGTGAAGATGGAAATTCGTCGGCGAAGAATGACGCCATGATGAAGCAACAGGCCGAGGAGTACGGCCGCAGGGGAATCCACCTCACCCACTTCGAAAAAGACACGAAGTACCCTTACTTCATGAACCTCGACGAGGACCCCTTCAGGTCCAATCGTTTCATGTACCTTTTGTCCAAGGAGAAGACGGTCTTCGGCCCTGGGGGGGACATCAAGCCCCTTGCGCTCAGCGTCACGAAGAACCACTGCAGCGTCGAGAACTCACACACGGATGCTACGGACATCACCAAGGCCTTCGATACTTGCACCCTCGTGGGAGGAGCGGGGGAGACGGTTCACAACGGGAAGAAGGTGAAAAAGGACGAGAGGATCGCACTTAAGTCCTTCGATCGTGTCGTCATCGGCGGGGAGCTTTTGCTTTTCCGCCAGCCTGGCGTCGACCCGGCCGAGGGCGACCTGCCTACTGCTTCTGAGGCAGTTGAAGAGTACCAGAACTGCATCGCAAATGCCGACAACGAGCAGCAGAAGGCGCTTGAGGAGCAAATGAGGGCCTTCCAGGCCGAGAAGGACCAGTGGAAGAAGGATACCGAGAATCAAATGTCTCAGGATGAGATCGCGAAGGAGGAGCACGCTAGGGCTATGGCCGCCGTTGATAGGGAGATCTTGGAGCTCCTCCCAAAGACAAAAGAACTCAAGAAGATCGTCGGCCTGCTCGATAGGGACTGCCTCACATTTGACGTCACCCTGCAGAGGACGGACGACAAGCTTGGGGTTCCCAAGGTGAAGGTAAAGGTCATTAACAACTTAACCGACGAGAGCATCATCATCGACCCCTTCGAGTTCATGAAGAGCTACAGCGTCGTCAAGGACGAAATGATGAGGCTAAGTATGGCCATTGAGAGCGGAAGGGACTACGAAGTCGACGAGGACAAGGACCCCATCAAGATGCTTTTCGACAACACTTTCCAACTCGGAACTACCACCATCTTCCCCGAGTACCTTATCTACGGACTGAGCACCGACGAGGACGAGGAAAACCAGGACATTAAGAACATAAGCGCTCCTTACAACAACGTTGGAAAACTTCAGGTGGTGTGGAACCCCTTGGAGGGGCCGGATGCCGAGTTTGACGAGGACTACATGCCGGAGATTGACGACCCGACCGATCTCATCGGGAAGCCGTGGACGTACAGGCTCAAGATCGGAAGCTGCGCCGCCCTCCCCATCATCGTCGATGAGTGCCAGATCTTGTACACTTTCAACGGGCAGGAATTCTCCACCGACAAGCTCATGGAGCAGAGCACGCATAACCCCGAGTTCACGTACGAAATGATTCACCACGTCGACTGCGTTGACCAGGAATTCTTGGACTACCTCATGAAACCATTCGAGATTGACATCCACTGCAGTCCCAAGGTCATGGGAATGAAGACCAAGGTGTCAACGAGCAACAAGGCAATTGTTGACAACCTCAAGGCGGGCGTCATGGTCAGTAGCGGCGGGGGCGCGGTAGGCGGCGCCGGTATTGACACCGGGGAGCTTGAGAAGCTGAGGGCCAGGGTTAAAGAACTCGAAGCGGAGAACGCCGCGCTGAGAGAGGAAAATGCGGCACTCAAAGGCGGCAAGGTGGTCGGGAGCTTAGAAGAGGCAAAGGCGCTCGACAAGTCACTTAATCAATAATTTAAACTCGCGACAAGAGAGGGTCGACCAAGATGGACATGTTAAATGTCAAACGGGTTAAAAAATATCTCAATTACGTTACAGAGTTTCGTCTTTTTGTTCCCATGGCGACTGCGAAGGCCTCATTAGCTGAACGAACCCCAGCGCGTACCGCTCCTTCCATGTGTCCAGCCGCATCTTCTGATTCTGTTCCCGAAAATATCACTCGGCGGTTGAAGGCACTTCTGAGTTCCTTGCTCCCGTAGTTGAGATGCTGGTTGTGGTTCTCTTGCGCTTGCATCTGATCAACGTTAAAGTTCGCATAGGACCAGTCAATGAAGTGAATCGAAGACGGAGAGGAAGCCTTCTCTCCGTAGCAGCGAGAAAGGTCGGAGATGATAGCTGACTTAATTTCCTCGGCATCGCCGCGCGCCAAGATAGACGTGGGCCTGGCGAATCCTGAGATGGAGAAAGTTGACCCGTCAGTTGCGTCCCATGAACATTCAACAATTTTTGAGTTCTCGAAAGTGCCAAATCCCGAAAGGCCCTCTTCCACCCAAAATCTGTCGTTGTAGATCACTGCGAACTTCAAGATATCGCTCATCCACGTCTTTGTTGTTTCGAGAGACATCAGCCTTGAGGGGGGGAGCTCTGGAAGGAACTCAATTTTGGAAATTGCCGCCGGCGGCATTGCCAAGACAACGGCCAGGGCCTCCAACGTTTCGCTACTGCTGAGTTCAACTTCGACGACGTCTTCCTCATCAGGTGCAACTGCAACGGACGTCCGCAAGTCCGAGCCGATGGCTGTGACGGACGCCCCCATATGCCACTTAATTTTATTGGATGACCTCAGATCGTTTATATATTCAAGGAGCTTTGTCGGGATCGAGTGTGCTCCACCTTGTATGCGCTGCCCTCCTGGTCCACACGGAGATTCTCCGAATTTCGCCTCTCTTTTGGTCGTTCCTGTCCCAGATACTTGAACGACTTTCCCGGTCCAAGGCTGATCAACCGTATTGATTGAAAGATCTCGGAGGAGTTTGCGCAAACCAGTGTCACTCGCCCATGTCCAACTAGCTCCTAGGTCTATTCCGCCGTTGGGCGAACCTTGCAACCTACCACCCACTTTTTCTCTCGCCTCCACAACATGTACATTTCTGATTCGTGATGATGATGACGATTCGATGAGCGAGCGAAGAGTCACCAGTCCGGACAGTCCGGCACCAACGATGACAATGTCGACGTTATGTTTTGCTGGCATGAAACAACTATGTGGTGATAATATTCAATCAATCCTCAACTTCGGATTCTGAGATTGGAAGACTTAAACATTGACTAAAAAATACTTTGCGCAATACAGAGGCATCAGAGTAAGGCAAACTGTAGCGGAGAACTCCATCATGGCATCTAGCGTGGAATTCATCGAAGGTGAGGATAACATGATAACACTGACGACCAACCTTATTCGCCCATTCGCCCTGGCTTAACCCATTTCCTTCCATTTTTAAGATAAGCAGTCCTCCGTGAGGTCCCCAAAGCTGGGTTTATCTGACTTTGGCATCGGCGCTTCAGTGAGAGGTGGAATTGGGGCTAACAAAATAAGTGCCATTGCCAAAACGAGGGCGAACCTCTTTTCGCTCCTGAGGAAGAAAAGGACGACCAGGTTCATGAGGACTGCAGCAAGTGCATTGCAAATTGAGCGGAGGAATGCAGTTGAGATCACGTGTCAAAAGATTCGAGATTATACGAAGAAGAACCTCAAGGGGGGGAAGGCCGGAAGGTTCATCAAAAGCGGAGGGAAGAAGGGAACGTCAGCAGACATAACTTATTCACTAGGGAGGCTGGAGGAGAACATCGGCAATTTGGTGCGGTTCTCACCACATCCGATCCACGCCTGTTTGGTGGCCGCGCTGTCTTTCTCTATAGAGTCGCAAGCGTCGCGGAAGACGCCTATAATTGCGGCCGAGTTTGGCTCGATCTCGGACACTTTTGGAGACATGGCAGTCAAGCTTCTTGACTGCGTAATTGTGGGCGAGCTGAACGAAGAAGAGAGATGGATAGAGGTTATCCACAAGAAGATTGCAGGCCACTCCGTTCTCGACCTTGCCCTCATCTTAGAGCACGACAATTTTTTGACCCACCCTTATGTCGTCAAGTTCGTTGACGCTGCTTGGGTGGGAGACATGCGCAAATTGGTCCTTCACAATGGAGGATTCTCCCCCCCTGATGTTTACGAGTTTTTGGAGGACGAGATGGGAGAATCAAGTTGGGATGGGGAGACTGGGCTCGTCTGGCTTGGGGCTTCGATGGTCAAGTATTCCAAGGTGAGGAGCGAAGGGAAGCAATGAGGAGCGAAGCGACGGAGAAGCAAAGCGACAAGCGGCATCGCGAACTAAGCCATTACCCCAGTCCATGTCCGCCGACTTCGCTGAAGGCGTCACAGATTTGCTGGACCCCACTCTAATTATCAAGAGCCCTCTGGCAAGGTTCTTCTTTAACTTCATTTTCTTCATTATGCGGGTGGCGGTGCAGGTAAGGGCGGGAGATTGGGGCGGGGAGAGGAGTGTAGAGGAGAGGGGAGGGGAGGAGCGGGACAACAACCCAAACACTTTTTTTTATTGTCACAAAGCCCTAACAAACCCTAACCGCCTACTCCTACCCCGTGCAGCAAGCCATCCTTCTCAAAGAGCACGAGGAGGGCGATGGCTTTAGATTCACGCAGTTGGAGGCCTTCCACATCGTCATTGCCATCGGATTCCTTATGGGCGAGATCCAAGAGCTCAAGACGGCGTACATTTCAGGCGCAACCAATCTAAGAAGATATTGGCAAGATGCCTTCAACTGGTTAGATTGGTGTATCCAAGTCATCTTCCTCACTTATTGCGCCTTTGCGACCACGGCGATGACCTTGGAGGACAGAGGTGATACCGAGCGTGCCTCCGATAATGCTGAATGGGCGAAAAAGATCTTGGCTGGTAATTCCATCATCCTATGGGTTCGCATGTTAGACTACTTGTGTATCAATCCCGTCCTCGGTCCAGCCGTCAAGACCCTCAGCCTCATGGTGAAGGATATGACGACTTTCACGGTAATGTTCGCGTTCGTCATAATAGGATTCGCAAGTGCATTCCAAGTATGGTTCAGGTGAGCAAAGGGGTACGTGGAAATGGTGTATCTTCTTATAGCTAAACTAACTTGGTAATCGTCCGCCCTCCCTGCAGCCATAGCCCCGGCTTTGAAACTCTGGAGAACGCCATGCTAACTCTCTTTACTTATAGTCTGGGGGAATTCAAGTTCGAGGACGTCAAAGTTTCATCTCCCGTGTTCGGTCAAATCGCGCTAGTAATCTTCCTCTTCATTGGCACAATCATGCTTCTTAATCTTCTAATTGCGATCCTGAGTTATACTTTTGACCATGTCCAGCAGAAATCCTACAACGAGTACCGCCTAGGAAAGGCAAAGATCTTCGCAGATTTGTCGTGGGATGAGACGGAGATTTATACCAAGGGCGTGCCGCTGCCCGCTGCGCTGAACCTCTTCAGGGTCTTGACTTTCCCTATAGGCCTGGTGTTTGGCGAAAGGCTCGAAAAGACCCTGAACCTCATGTTCTTCGTCATGATCATTGACATATGCCTGATGTGCGTGGCGGTAGTTTACACTTTTGTGTTCCTTTGCTACAATGTCTTTGAGACGGCCCACGCTGGATTCTTGCTCGTCTTGATCAGCAATGCACGGAAGGAGGAGCTTATTGAGGCGGCTGAGGAGAAGGAGGACGAGGAAAGAGAATGTGAAGAAGACGATGGGAGCGATATCGATGTGTATGGGGAGGAGAGTGACTCAGATGCCGATGGCTCAGGCTGCTTTGGACTTGGAGGCGTTATTAGGAGGCTGAGTCGAGCTTTCGCGTCGACCATCGAGATGAGTATGCAAGTAGTTACAATCGTCGCAGTTGCCACCCTCGTCTTGATCAGGAATGTTGTTATCAAATTTCCAGTCATACTTGCCGGAGCTGGCAGGAAAGCCTTGCGGGAACAGAGGAGAATGATGCGAAAGACCATCAACCAGCAAAAGATTGCAAAAACTCCAAAATTCTCCTCCGGAGAGAGGAGAATCGTAAGCAAGTGGAAAAAAGCTGCGAGGATGGCCCTTCAGAAAGCGCACGCGAGAGAGGTCATGAAATGGAGCGATTTGAGGGAGATTTTGGACAACCTTGGGATCAACAACTCAAACTACGAGCTCGACCACATGGGTGCAGGGGGCGTGTCGAAGGATGTTGGGGACCAGAAACGAGACGAACTGAGTCTTAGTGTCGGCAGGAACCGCGACAACACCTCCAGAAGGGGGAGGAAGAATGGTAGCAGGACCAGTAGTAGGGGGGCAAGCAGAAAAGCAAGGGGGGCGAGCGACATCACAGAGGACGATGACTTGCGGGACGAATTCTCTGTTGCGATTTTTAACGCCTTCTACTACGCGTCGGTGGATGGCAACAACGAGAGCAAGATGGAGGACGACGAGCACGATTTCTACATCCTCTATAAGGACTTCATCGTTTTCATGATGTCCCCTTCGAGGTCTAGGACGGTGAGGAGAGACGAGAGCGACGTCTTACCGTTACTTGGTTCCAGGAGCGTTGTGGAGGTGACGAGCGCTAGTTTGCTAGAGGCTGAAGATGCGGAAAGGGAGGAGGAGGGGGAGGAGGAGGGGGAGGAGGAGGAGGAAGAGGAGGGGGAGGAGGAGGAGAAGAAGAAAAAAGAGAAGAAAGAGGAGGGAGATTTGGAGGAGAAGGTTTCGCGTGAGAATGGTCTCCAGGAAGTTGAGAGTGGAGGTGGGGGCGTAAAGGAGCCCAAGGATGATAAGAAACGGCGGCCAAGCAAAGTGATAAATCTAGGTTTTGGCGGGGCTGGGTTGCCCAAGCCACGTCATAGAGAAAGCGTGAACACGAGGGGCAGCATAAGTGGCCCACGCGTAAATCACGGCGGGGAAAGCCATGGCGGAAGCCAACTACTTTCTCACGGCGAGGAAGAAGCAATGGCGTCGAACCTTGAGCACTGTGCGAAGATGTTGAGAAAAAGACTGATGACAAGAGAAGAATTGATGCTTGCGTTCTTGGGTATTCTCAGCGGCAACGATATTGCGGGAGGCGGGAGGGGAGGGCAGAGGGTTTCTTTCAGTCATGGGCCCCACGCAAGGTTTGGAAAGGGGAGAGTGAGGGGACAATCTGGCTTAAGGAGGACGTCCAGGTCTTTTAGTAGAAGCCAGAGGAGGAAGAGCAGCGCCGATGCGTTTACCAAGGCTGCGGAAGAGGTGTTTGTTCTGGGAGGGAAGGACACCGGCGACATCATTGCTGAGGAGGAAACTGACGTGAAAATTTGAGAGAACAAAGGAAAAGATGCTGGTTCTTATTATTGCTTGTTTTCACACGTTAAATTACTACTACAATCGAGAGAATGAATCAAAAGTACATTCCACTCTTGTAAAGCTCACTGGCATAAATAGTCTCAGGGCAGGACTTCTTCCCGTGAATCGTCCTCTTTTCTACACTCTCGTGGGCGTTCCACCCGAACTCTTGCACTGCAGTCAGGGGGGCGACAAGTTTCTCCTTGGGACCGTACTCGAGCTTGATACCCTTGTCCTTGGCCTTGCAGAGCTCGTCGTAAGATGTGTAGGTTGCGGCGGAACCCAAACGGCCAGACAGAGACTGTTCATCGGCTTCTATTTTGGCGACAAGATCCTCGTACGCCGTGGCAAATTCTGGCCAGGTTATGGGGGTGGTTCTGTCGAGGCCGAGCTTTTCCTTGAAGAGGATGAGCTCAGGTTCAGGCGCAGGGCCATGGTAGACAAAATGGAGGACAGCCTGGGATGGTATGTGAGGAGTGAAAAGGGTGAGGATTGATGACGGGATACACGTGCTAGAGAAGGTGGCAATGGGGTCCCGCTCACCTCGATCTGACTTAATTCAAGCTCAGAATTTCCTTTTGCGACGGCATCCCATCCCTCCCGAAACTCATCGAGGGTGAAGATATTGAGAATCGCGTGTGACTTGGCGAGGGACTCAAAGGGGCTGTGTAAGGAGCAATAATTGTGGGTTCGGGTGAGACTGTTGGACTAAGGGGAGTTGGGGAGGGGGGGGATGACGTAGTTTGAAGATAGGCTTGGGGTCACGCCGGCTAAAGACACTCACTTCTGAGCACCAAGGGCCGTCAAACCAAAAAACGCCATATTAGGTGAGAGATAAGGCTGTCCGTAATGGAAGGCAGTTAGTCGGCAAAACAAACTTGGGGGCGGAGAGAAGAAGAATTCTGTCTGTCCGTCTGTCTGTCCGTCTGTCTGTCCGTCTGTCTCCACGTCTGCCTGCACGCCTGTCTGTACGTCCACCTGTGCGTCCACCTCCACTTGTACACCCACCTCCGAAAGCTTAATTATCACACCTGCGCCCACGATGGATATATCGATGGCCCCTGCAATGGCCCCTACAATAGCCCCCACGATGAATACAACGATGGCCCCTACAGTAGCCCCGTGCCTTGAGCCGCACTGGTTCCTCTGCTTGGAAACAGGCCCGCAGTTTTTCATTACCTCAATGAGTTCAACCTTCATTTTCACGGTGGTTTACCTATTTGTAACAAGGAACAGAGGCAAGAAGGTCGGAGAAGACGAGGAACCGGTGTACGAGGGGTACGAGGGTTATGAGGGTTACGAGACTTACGAGTATGAAGTGGAGGATGATTATTTCAATGATGATTACAATGAGGATTACAATGATGATTACAATGATGATTACAATGATGATTACAATGATAGTGATGATGAGTAGGGTGGAATGAGGGGGAGGGGAGGCGGCAAGGCTGAGAAGACGCGGAAATGGAAGGGCAGAGGCTGTCGTTCGAGGTAAAAATACAAGTTTTTGTACTCAAATGGGCACACGTGCCTTTTGTTTGCTTTACTACATGATCGTGCACGCGTCGCCGCAAGTTGTGCTCACAGCCCCCCTCCTCCTGCCGCTTCCATTGTGAATTCCGAAGCTGATCCCGTCCTTGCTAATTTGTCTATTACCTGCCGAGGGGGCGGCCTGTGAAGGGGCAGGAAGGGGGGCATGAAAGGTGGGAGGGGAAGGTGGGTGGGAATGGGTTTCGTTCGTGAGCGATGTAGAGAAAAAGCGGCGACGATGAGGAGGTGAGGGGATTGCATTTCCAATACAATCAATTCATTCCTCCGCTCCTTACCTGCTTGCCCTTCCCCCCCTTCCCCCCCTTCCCCTTCCTTCTGCTCCCACTCATGTCAATCCCTGCGAAGCGCACGTCTATCTTTTCAAGTTCCTCCCTCGACCTCCCATAGTTGATCTTGCCCTGCCCCGCCGTCTCCTTTGGCCTGTCGTTGACTCTATCTCCCGTCCACACATTCTCATACATTGTCCGAGATTCAGACGTGTTGGGGGAATCCTCTTCGACCGTTACCCAACCCTTTGGGAGGGGATTGGGGGTAGAGAGGGGCATGTAGGATGAGTTCGGCGGAGTCGGCGCAGAGGGAGGAAAGAGGGGGGGAGAATCATCGAGAGCTGGCATTGAGGGGACAAGAGAGGTGGGATGAGGGGTGCTATTTCTCTCGATGCTCATCCTGAAATCGTCCTCCTCAGCCAGACTGAACGCAACACTAACGATGAGCCTCCTCAGCGCAACCTCAACGTTTACCCCAGACTTGGCAGAGACCTCGCAGAAGTCCATCTTGTGCTTCTTGGCAAAGTTGAGAGCGTCGAGGGTGGGAACTTGGCGGGAAGCTGGGTCGTCCAGTTTATTACCGACAAGAGTGCGGACGGCGTTGGGATGCGCGTGCTCGTCGACCTGGAGTGGGGGGGGAGTGGGAGGGTTGGGATGGGAGGGAGGGGAGAGGGACGCAAAAGGGACGCAAAGTCAGCTTTCTCACCTTCTTCATCCACCTCTCAATAGCCTCGAAGCTCTTTCTATTTCCAATATCGTAAACTGAGAGAGGAAGTTGGGGGTGGTGAACCGGTGAGAAGTTAGTAGTAATCTTCTTCCAACTAGTAATCTTCTTCCAACTAGTAATCTTCTCCCCTCTTCAACCCACCTAGTATAATCCCAACAGCCCCCTTCAAGTACTGCCCAGTCAAGCTATTGTACCTCTCCTGTCCCGCAGTATCCCATATTTGCGCGTTGACTTTCAGCCTCTGCGCCACCTTCAGCACCCTTGAGGCAAATTCAAAGCCAACTGTCTGCCCAGTGTCCGCCGTGAAGACGTCCCGGCAAAACCTGCTGGCAACGTTGCTCTTTCCAACGCCGTTTGACCCGATGAGTACGAACTTTATCTTTGCGGGAGATGAGTAGTCTGTTATTGATATCCTCGAAGGACGAGTTGCTGTTGCTTGGTGTCCAGGAGACAATGATTCAGGAGAGTTTGCGGAAGGGGGGGTTAAGTTGTTGGGTAAAGGGGGTAATACTGGGGGTTGAGATGGGGGGGATGGAGTGTTCATGGTGGGAGAGGGTGAAAGAGAAGAAGTTCTTAAAGGGGCGGGGGAGGAGGGATGTTGATTGTGGTGAGGAAGGATTGGGATTGGGGGACGGGGGCGGGAGTTGGGGGGGGGATTTGAAATATCGGCGAGTGGCAAGAAGGGGGGGCGGGTAACTTTGGGTTTCGGATTTAGGGTTGATTTTGATTCTTTCCTTAGTGCAATGCAAAATCAGCGAAACAAACAGAGCAGGCTGTTTCTGATGACTTTGAAGTGCAAAGGAGAAGGAATTAATATTCGCAGTAAGAACATATGTACTTTACGGCAATTCCTCATCATCCGCTAGCAGGTTTTGTAGGTTGTCGGTGTAAGCGTCGAAGCCATCATCTTCATTTTCAACAATCTTCTTGAATTTCTCCTCCTCTTCCCTGCGTTGTGGCGGGTAAGGGCTATGCGAAGGCGAGCGTGATAACGATTGATGCCTACCCCGCTCCGTCTCACCTCCTCTCCCTCTCCTCCTCAACCAGCCTTTTTTGGAACCTCTCCTCCTTCATATTCCTCGCCAGAATCTTCTCCTCTTCATCCTTGGCCGCTTTCTCCTTTTCCTCCCTAATTCGTCGGCTAGCCTCCTCCTCCTCTTCTCTCTTCCTCTTCTCCACCATCTCGACCTTCTCCCTCTCCCTCCTCTCCTCCTCGATCCTAGCCTTATTCCTAGCTTCAACCTCCTCCTCCTTCTTCCTAATGTCCTCCTCTCTTTTTTCAATCTCCTGCGACAATCGGACCAGCGAAAGAAGATGACGAGCGAGTTGCAGTTTAGAATGACGTGACGAAGGCATTTTGACGATTTTCGCTACCCTCCCACTTTCTCACCTCCTTCGTTCTCCCCCCATCTGCTCCCGCCACAACAATCCCTACCGCAGCCGCCCCTAAACCTCCAATCGTACCCACCAACCCCATTCCTCCCTTGTCGCCGTCACTGTTCACCGCATCCAAAGCTCTCTTTTCCTCCAATCTCTCCTGCTCCTCCTTTCTAGCTCTCCTGTCCTCCTCATTGCTTCTCTCCCTCTCCCTCCTTACTTCCTCTCGCCTCCTCTTGTCTTCCTCAACCTTCTTCATCCTCTCCACCCTTACTTCTTCCCTCCTCATCTCTTGCTCCTTAATCTTCATTATCCTATCATCCTCCGCCATAACCCTCCTCCTCTCCCCCTCCTCCATCTCCCTTTTCTCTTCCTCAGCCTCCCTCCTATTTTTGTCCTCCTCCAACCTAGCGCTCTCAACTAACCCCTCCTCAAACTCCACCTCCTCGATTGTCCTGATCGTACCATTCTCCTCCATCCTCCTCATCCTACCTAACTCAACCTTCCCCCTCTCAAGTCTCTTCTTATACCTCTCCATCCTTTTCTTGTCATTGAGTAAATCCTTCGCAAACCTCTGGTCAACATCCCCCCATACTTCCCCCGGCTCCATTTCCGCCTTCCACCCCTTCTCAAGTCCCTCCCCCGCCATGGCTGCCATAAGTACCCCCCCTGTAACCCCGTCGTTGAAAACTAAAAGTATACTCTCACCACCATACTGTGTCTCTAACACTGACATGAGCTGACGTAACCTTACCATAACGTCCGAGAGAACCTCGCTAGGTGTACCGTCCTCTTTCTCCGGTACCCTACCACCTTCCTCGTCTAGTGCTAGTAGTCCTAGACTTGTCGTGTTTAAAGGGAGACCGTTGTATAACCCGGCACCTCTACCGTCCATGAATGTGAACTCAGGGACGACGCGGTCGCGACCTAGGTGGAGGGATTGTGATATTTGGTTTGATGTGTCTATCGCTGCTGCTGATAGTGGGTGTTTTATAATCGTCGGTGGGTTGAGACGGAGGAGTGAGATTGATGATTCTATCTCTGCGACACCTGCCTTACTCATTATGTTACCCTCGACACGGTTGGTTAGGAATAGAGGGTTACTCTCTAACACGTTGCTCTCCTCCTTCTCGGTTGTACCGGCGCGTATTATTGTGTACTTGTTGGACCAGATGTAATTATCAGGAACAGGGAATGGGAATAGACTTGCTTTTGCTACCTCAGGTCTTGCGGTTATCGCAATTAGTGGCAAACTTGACGTTACTAAGAAGGTGCGCCTATTAGATACCCTATTAGATACATGAGTACTAGAAGATGTAGAAGATAGGCTACTAGATTTGTCCCCCTGCTCCTCCCCCCCCTCTTCCCCCTCTCTTGGCCCTCCAGTCCGCAACGACGTGGTCACACTCCTCGCTGAAGCACAGCACGTGGCTCCTCTTGTCCAACGGAACCACGTCCTGCCCTGCCTCCTAGCATGCCTTCTAGATACTTCGAGTTTTGATGGGGGGTGGTTGTATGATATAGAGGGTATTATATGGTATATTATTGTGATAATTACAATACGATAAACGTAGGAATTCCATATATACATTTAGAATGTGATAAAATGCACGATAAAGGGAGAATATTCAGGGGGAGAAACTTCCCAGCTTTTTCTTCTCTCGTCGAAAAAGTAGAATAAAAATACACTCCTCTCTGAATATTCGCTTGTCTACGTCACATCGTAATAATCTTATCCCCCCCCTTCCCTCCCCCCCCACACCCCCCCAAATTTCCCCTACGTATCTCCCATCATGTTTCCCTTCATGTTCATCTTTTCTCTTCAAAGTCCATTAATCTCTTCGTCAGTGCTTTAGCGTTCCCTTGTATATCAAGTCCTCTTTCCTTAAGTGCTTCCTTAAGTAGTGCTGGTTTCATCTTTTTGATGGTTATCTTATCGAGTTTTGGAGGACCTGAGGTAGACGATGATGATGATGATGACTTGTTGGCAGCTGCAACGCGAGCCTTCTGCTTATCAATCTAGTTATAGAGGGTAAGAGTTGGGGGAGGGGGGAGGGAAGGGATATACTGGGTGAGTACCTTTCCAAAAAGGTTTTTCCACGTGTTGTTGACCCCTAAAAAGTTTTTGTTACACCTCTACCTGATGACCCCCCCCCCCCGTCCCCCCCTCCACCTCGCATCCTCTTACCTCCTTCTGTGTTTCCTCCTCTAATCTTTTCTTCTCCTCCTCCTTCTCCTTCGCTTCCGCCCTCCTCCTCTTAACTTCCTCAAGTCTGGCCATGTCCTTCTTATACTCCTCCGTAAGTCCCTGCTCATGCCTCTTCCTGTACCTCGCCGCAGCGGCCTCCTTCTCAGCCGCCTCCCTCTCCCTGCGCGTCTGGGGCGCAGCGGCGGCGGAGTTCATGTCCTTGATCTTAATGTTACGAGTTGAGACTGCGTTCGGGTTGCTCGTCTCAATCAGCCCGCTCGCGCCCTTGCGCTTTGCCTCGGGCTCCGAGTCCTCGTACTCCTCACCCCCGACTGACAGACCCCTAACACCAGCCTCCATGGCCTCCCTCTCCGCCTTAGCCTTTGCCCCCTCAGTCCCTTGTTCGTCCCCCCCTCCTGTGGTCTCGCCCTCACCCTCGCCGCCCTCATCGTCGCTGTCAGCCCTCCGTGCGTTACGGGCCTTCTCGTAAGCGTCGATTCGGGCGTTGTTTATCTCGATCTCCTCGGCTGACTGTGCCGTGAACTTCTTACCACCACCACGACCGCCGTGACCACCGCGTTTACCCTTTCCTTTATCACTGGTTTGGGTGATTTAGATGGTGTGGATGGAATTTGATTGTTGTTATATGTGTTAGAGTTTGATGATGATGATAATTAGTGATTTGAACGTCATTAAATGGCATTAAATGGGTTACGGGTCGGGGAAGTGTTTTAAGAGGGTCAATTATTTACTGATTACGTCACTTTATGGCGTATTTAGTTTCGTATATAGTATGTTAATGATATACAAATTGTGTGCATAATGTTGATATCGTAAATTATCCACTTACCGTCCCATGTTTGAAGATGTTTTGAAGCCAGAAATGAGGGCAAATTCCGAGAGCAGAGAACTGCTTTTATGAAATTTTAATCCTTTCCTTTTGTTTTGGCTCATCTATACCTCCGACCTGTTGTTAGCTACCTATTGTTTGGTGTCCGCGGATTACCCAGCCCCGAGGGGTCAAGTTGCGCCTGTTTGGAGAAAGGTGTGGTAGAGTGCCCATGCCTTTTTTGATATATATTGCAATCATCGCGGCTCTGGGGTCGCTGGTTGTTGGGGCCGAAGGGGCTAAGTTGTCCGACTATGCGACGAACGTAAGCCGGACGGAGCTCACCTTGGGTGAAGTTTGGGACGATGTCCAACAAGCCTGGGTTTGTCCTGTGGAGGAAGGTGATCTCTCCGACTTGAAGGGCATGAAGCAGCTCGAAGTGCTCCGCGTGACGTGGTCGTGCCGCAATGTTATAATGGGAGATTTGGCTGACTTGCAGGATTTGACTAAGTTAAGAGAGTTAGACTTGGGCGGGCTCGCACTTGTGACAGGCGACCTTTCTTCTGTCGAGGGCCTGACGAGCTTAACGTACCTAGACTTGAGAGGGCTCGCACTTGTGACAGGCGACCTTTCTTCTGTCGAGGGCCTGACGAGCTTAACGTACCTAGACTTGAGAGGGCTCGCACTTGTGACAGGCGACCTTTCTTCTGTCGAGGTTGTGACGAGCTTAGATTTCCTAGACTTGCGCTCAACCAGCATTTCCGGCACACTTTCAACGTCTCTCATTGCTCGCTGCTCAACATCAATATTATGTCTAATAACCCCTGCTCCAATGATGTGCGGCGAGGGACAAAGACTCGTTGGCTTGATTTGCGAGCCTTGCCAGAACTGCGCTGCTAACGGAGAGTGTCACTTTGGCATGGATGAAAGTGACTACTTCTGCGAGAGTTGTCCCATCGACAGTTACAAACTTGGGTCTCAGTGTACCCAATGCTACGCTGGCAGTGCCACAGTGTTAATCGCTCCGATATTGGGCGTTCTCTGTATC
>BRYA01000292.1:65489-77457 GCA_030267965.1 Triparma columacea
ATGGGTTGAAGGAAGGCCCCACAAGTGGGTCGTCCACACTTTCTGCGCTCTGTGGCTGTTGCTCCTCGTTTACTCATCGTCAAAGATGTTCGGAGGGAGCTTCAGGGAAGTGAGAGAAAGGCTCTCCTCCCAGCGAAGTAGGGTAAACAGTGCCTATAGTGACAATGGTGAAAGGGCTGGTGAACTCTTTGACGAAATGATCACTGAAGATAACGTGGTCGCCAAAATGGGATCAAGGAGGAAGATCAAGGACATGTTTGCGAATTCGTCATTAGAGGAAGAGAAGGTTCGATGGTCCCTGGCAGCGGGAGAAGAAAAATTGACGTGGCTTGGCTACGTCATTGTCGGCATCAAGGTGATCTTTGGTGGCATTTTAGCCGCCCTTCTTATTTGGGCAACCATTTTCTATAGTTGTGTCTTCCGCATCGCGTTGATATCACTCCAAGTCCTGGCTGTCCTATCCTGGGTAAGGGTTGAGTGGGGGTACGGGTTCAAAGACTCCTATCGAAGACTGATGGGATGTTACCATGGGGGCGAGCAAGATAATGGAGCCAGCGATGGAGCCAACGACAAAGACGAAATCGAACTTGCTGAAAACCCGCTACACCAAGAAGAGAAGAGCACAAAGGGGGGAGGGGAGGGTGGGGGAGGGAAGGATATTGATGGTGAGGATGAGGAGGAGGTGAAGGAGGAGGAGGAGGAAGAGGAGTTGGAGGAAGTGAAAATTGAGGAAGTGAAAATGGAGGTGGAGGGGGAGGAAGAGGAAAAGGAAGAGGACGGGATGGATGGAAGGGGGGGGACTACGAGGGGAGACGCAAAAGTCGCAGAAATCATGAATAGAGCTGCCCCGTTCATAAAGAAGATCAACAAGAGAAGGACGACAAAGATTCCACAGAGAACCCAACAAGGGGTGCAGGAGAAGGGAGAGGAACAAGCAGAACGTTGTAAAGAGAGAGAAAATGAAGAGGAACAAGACGTGCCAGAAAATGTGGAATGAAGTATTTATAATAAAAATGTGAACCCTGTTGTAAGGACAAATAAGGTTAATTTCGCGCTCTACAAATTAATTGCAATTCTGCGCCGGACAGATATATATATTTACAGCACGCCCATGAAATTGTATCAGTGTTTATGCGTAATTGATGCTGCTAAATTGGCACACCTTGGAGCTCCTTCGCTTATCATTGTCTCGCAAATAATCTAAATTCCGAAGAAATCACAAAACCATCCCATTTATTGTTTTCTTCATTATGCCCCCGGAGGTCATAGATCTGTGCACTGCCAGCCCAAATGCAGAATCTCCTAGTAAGAAACGCCGTCGCATCGAGTCTCCAAAGCGTGTCTCAATGGACATGGCCTCAGTTCAGCAGAGGAGATTCGCCCTCCAGAAGCGACACCAGGAGGAGACCAGAGAATTGGAAGAACGGCAAGCTAAGGAAACCGACCAATTAGAGCATGATATAGAGGCGGAGGTAGAATCCGTCAAAAACGCATCCAGTAAGATGGGTGGCTTGGCTTGCGTAGAGTGCGGGGAAGTTCCTGCAGACTACTTTGCTTGTAAAAGCTGCGCAGGCAGAGTGTGCAAGGAGCACGAAAGTCACGAGACGAAATGCTATGAGTGTGGCTCGGTGTATTGCAGCCCTTGCAGATACGAGTTGGCTGATTTGTGCGGAGTGTGCGGGGATGCGGGGATACTGCATTGTTGTGATACTATCACGGTCATGCCATGTGGGGCGATAACAAGAGGTGACTGCTATTCCTACCACGTCAAGTCATGCCATTGTCAGAAAAGTAGGTGGTGAGCGATTCGAAAGGACGGAGAATTCCTCGTTTCTGGACAAGCTGTTATTAATCAAAGAAACCAATTAGAACTACAACGATAAGTTGTGATAAGATGGGAGCAAACTATGCAAGATAGGCCGTATTCGCCCTCCAATTCTAGCCATTTCGTGTAGCATTCCTGCTAAATTTAAACTGTTATTTCCTTTCTTTTCTTTCCTTTTTCTCTGCCAATGCCCAATGCCCCTAGTGCCCAATCTTCTAAGCTTCCCCACTCTTCTATACAACAATATCTTCTTCTTTACAATCATATACATAATCAACAATACAATACAACATACTCGACATCCAAATCTCGTCATAATCCTCATCATAATCCATTTTAAAACACATCGGCAGATTGGGATCCCCTAGACACCCTATTAACAACACTTATAAACGTTATATAGCATACACAAACACACATAAACACACATACGCACTAGCATCCTCATAAAAATGAAGTTAAAACACGTCCAATCCTCTCTCTCCTGTCTTACTCCCCACTTAGCCTTCCCCTCCCCGAACATTCGGCTAGAGCAGTACCCTACGAGCGTCGAGCTTGCCAGCCACCTAGCATGGTCGGCGTGGAATTTGGGGGATATCGTTGAAATTGAGAGCGATTACGAGGAGGATTATGAAGAGGAGGAGGAGGGGGAGAGGAAGGAACTTGAAGATAAGGGGGAGGCTGAGGAGACGTCTGAAGGTGAGACTTATCCTTGGTATATGTTCACACAGTCAGTCGTCGAGCCTTCTCTCTCTCTCTCTCTCTCTCTGTCTCTCTCTCTCTCTCTCCCTCATAGCCATCTCTACTTATGTTTCCTAACTCATCCCCCCTCCCCTTCCCTCCCTCTCCCAAACTAGGTACCTCCGTTCTCGATCTCGGTTGCGGTACTGGTATCCTCGGTATATCCTCTTGTGTCGTTGGTGCGACCTCCTGCATATCCTTAGACGCCGACCCCTCCGCCCTCCAGGTCTGCCGTGAGAACGTAGAAAGGATGGATATGACAGACATGTTCACCTTCATTGAGGCTACACTAAACTACGACCCACGAAACAAATCGGGGGGGACACAAGATGACGACGGACTTCCTTTGGATGACAGGTGTGTGGACGTGGTGTTAACTAACCCACCGTTCGGTACTAAGAACAACGCGGGTATAGACATGGCGTTCTTAAAGGCGGCTTGTAGAATTGGGAGGAAGGCGGTTTACAGCTTCCATAAGAGCAGCACTAGGGATCACGTTATTAAAGAAATTGGGAAGTGGGGGTATGGAGGGGAGGTTAAAGCGGAAATGAAGTTTGATGTTGGGAAGATTTATAAATTCCATAAAAAGGGGAATGTGCAAATCGATGTCGACCTTATTAGGGTTGACCTTACGGGGAAGATTTGATGGGGGGGGGGGGGGGGGTTGGGCGGGTTGGGGTGGAAGGAGACAAGGGAATGGGGAGGGGGTGGAAATGTGATGAGCGTTTTGTTTCAAAGCTATAGTATTTTTAATATTAGGAGGAAGGCGACAGTACCAAGGGCGAATTGATGCTACGGATGTGCTGGCTTTTCTTTTGGTGCTGTGAGTAGGGAAGGCCAAATTGTGTTGCTTGGCTAAAATTGCACTGTGAGGAGATATTGCCGACTATTTAGCGTGTCACGATACCCTAACAACACGAAAAGAACCACCCGTAACACAAATTAATTGACAAAACGCGGTGGCAAGGGATTTAAAAGTAGGACATCCCGAGGCTGGCCTTGTCCATAACTTCTTGGGACCCTTGGAGGAGTGGGGCTACGGAACGTGTGGTGAAGAGGTAAGTTGGGAGGGCGGGTGATCTGTGGAGGGGGGAGAGAGTGGGAGAAGTGGCGAAGGGATGGAGAAGGAGGGAGGAAGGAGGGAGGAAGGAGACTCGAGGGACTTAACAGCGAGGATTTCTGGGGACTTTGGGGAAGAAAAAGGCCAAAATGAGCAACCCAAAAAAGAGCAAAATGGGCAAATGAGCAAAAATTCTCTGATTTTGGAAAATATTAATACGTGCACTTCAAGAACATGCCAATTTACGATATCTTCACTCACACCAAAAAACGCCGCTCCGCCACCTTTTTTTACGCACGTCGATTGCCAACGCATGATTTTCAGCACCCAATTAAGATCGTCATGGAGGGCGAGGTTGAAGCAGATGCGGGAGTCGTAAATGCCACCAGCGAGACCAACTTCGCCTCCGAGCCACCCTCAGGCCCCAATCGCACACCCTCCACAATATACGGTCCTGTAAATATCGATTACACAGCTCTTGGCCCCGAACAAGCCGAACTTGTCAAGCTTCTGGATGACCGCGGAGCCGTTGAAGGCATCATAAACAACTCTACCGGCGTCGATGTGAAGGTTATGGAGCTTGCTGATGTCTTCCATGACGAGCGTGACAAGATCATTGACTTTCTCCTCACCGATTGCGAGCAGGGCAAGTTCCGAAGGAAGACCCTCCGGGAGTATGACGAAAAGAAAGGAGTCGTTCACAGACTCGTCTGCTGGCATCACTATGGCAGCGGGAATAAGTTTGTCGAATTTCTCCTTGACGTCAAAGTCGTATCTCCTGACAAATCGACGACCATTATGGAGTTGGCACCCCATGATGAGGATGATCTTACTGACGAGGCAACTGCAAAGCTTTTCGAGATTCTAGCGTCAACAAATACTAAGACTGTCAAGCAAGGTGTAATTAAGGGGGAGCTCAGCTTTACTGATTTTGAGTTTGGACAAACTGCAGTCACCGTGGTGGGAACTCTTAAGGCAGAGGAGAGAGCAACAAAGACGACATCAGAAGTTGACATTAGCACAAACAAAAGCTCTAAGAGTGTGAGATCCAGGACACCTAATGTTGAAGGCAGCAACAGTGGCAGGGTTGAGAAGGGAGATGTCAAGGCTGCATATGCAGCAGTAAAGGGTATCATGGAGGAGGTCAGGAAGAAGTTCAGACAGCCTGCAGTCATTGACAAGCGGAGACAAAGACACTTTGTTGAGGAGGTCATGCCCAATGTGCCAACACTTACTGAGGAAGAGGACAGGATACTGGAAAGTGTTGCAGGGCTGGAGGAGGCACTCTACAAGAAGGGAAAGAGAGTCAAGGGGACACTGAAGGAGGGCATTGACAAGTTCCGGTGGAGAGAGGGGGACAATGTGTGGGCAGCCTTTGGGGTCACTATAGATAAGTCAGCAAAGGGTATGTTGGCAGAGCAATTTCTGCTTGACACATTTGAGAAGTCTTTAAAACACTACCAAAAAGAAGGGAACTTGCCAAGGACAGTCAGGAAGGATTTCGACGGTACTAGAAGTGTGCATTATCATGCAGGCAAGAAGGTCCCTGCCGCCACCAATCGACTTTTTGAGAATTGGTTTGTGTGGAAGGAGGCCAAACTTGAGAATGGCCGGACTTCCTACATGTTAGCTTTTGTGCCACTGACAGAGTACCCAGGAGGAGGCTTCAAGGACCTCAATAAGGAAGGATTTGTGCTAGCAGAAGCTACAGGCGTTTACTTCTTCAATGAGATCGCTCCAAATGTCTGTAGAGTCACGCGCATTCAGACTGTTGATCTTCATTTCTCAGGCCTTCAAAAGACACTGATGGATAAAGCAATCGACTACCTTGCAAAGAGTCAGCTTGTTGAGGCCAACAGGTTGCAGAAGAAGTTCAGGAGGAACGGGAAGGAGGTTGATGCTGAGGTCAGGGGGGCCTTGGTGGAGAGGATGAGGGAGGGTGTTGAGTTGGAGGAGGACCAGAAGAAGGTGTTTGGGGAGTTGGAGGAGCTCTTTGGTGGGGAGGATGAAAAAGGGTGGGGGCCTCTTGAGTCACCTTATGGGGGAGTGAAGATGGAGATCAAGTACAAGCAGCAGGAGGAAGGGAAAAAGACACTTTGTTTTGGAAGAGCCGAGTGTATCGCTGACTGCTCAGCAGAGGAAGCAGCTGCTTGGTTCTTTGAAAACTGTAGCAGAGAAAGAATGGCTATAAGCAGAGGAGTTGCTGACGCTGCAAAGCTAGAAATGTGGAAGGGTGGCAAGGGAAGGATCAACGACAAGCTTTTTGCTGTAGTAAAGAAGCTTCCCTTCCCTCTTCAGAAAAGAGAGTTTGTGATGAGATATGTATGGCAAAAGGGACATCAAGACAGCACCATGTCTGTAGCGTTTGTACCAGCTAAAGAGCAGGTAGACTATGGGGGAAATCTAGGAAAACTTGTGCGAGCAACAACAAGTGGCATTCTCACTGCCAAGAATATTGAGGACCATAATGGTGTTCTCCAGTGCAAACTAATATTGACCCAGTTTATGGACACAGGAGGGTATATTCCAGTAAAAGTTGTCAGCAACACAATACCACGAGTTCTAGGTGTGATAGCAGAGATCAGGAATTCCTTCAAGCAGGATGAAGAGGTTGATAGAGCTGCACTGGCCTTGCTTGTCAACATCATTAAGAATAAACCCCAAGATTATACTGACGAGGAGAAGGTTGCAATCAGGAAGGGGAAAGAGTTTTACGAGAAGTGTAAGGTCGATGAGAACTTTGATGATTTGAAAAGTTCTGATGAGAGGGTCAAGATGAAGCTAGTTCATGTTGATGGAGAAAGTCTTTGTACTGGTTTTGCCACTACTGTGGTTGATGCGAGTGTAGAGGAGTGTGCTGCGTTTGAATTCCACATACACTCAAGAGAATACAAAACTACCGCAAAAGTGAATGGCATACTTGCTTCATCGTTCAAAGAGTCAAACAAACACAATCTGTTTGTACGCCAAATAAGAACTCTTGGCGTCCCTGGGTTTTCTTATCGAGAAGGAAGAATGAGGGCAATCTGGAAGGTTGAAAGTAATGGCAGTATCATTCTCTCTGTAGCAGACACTGAAGACCTAAAGGAAGAATTTCCTCTTGATCCAGGAAGCGTCTTGGTGTCTGCTCACTCAGTCTGGTATTTTGAGTCCCTTCAATCCATAGCCGATGTGGAACAAACAGCCGTGACATTTGTTTCTAAGATGGATTTAAAGGGGACAATCCCTACTTCTCTGTCTAACACAATTGCCCCGCAGTTTTTGGCCGCCGTTTCTACACTGCGAAAGAGATTCGACCAGAGCAAAAAGAATGAAGCCTTTAATAGACAGCAGATTATTAAAAAGTTTGAGGAAATTGCAGTTAAGGGAGCGCCAGGGATTGAAAGTCATTTTGAAGAGATTCAAGGAGCAAAAGAGATCAGTAGTGCATTGACTGGACAGACATTGATAAAGGCAGAGAAGGGAATGGGATGGGGAAAGACTTCAATAACTGTGAGAGCATCCCATAAGGAAGTTGCAGCATTCTTCTGGGGCCTTCAAAGTGGAGTTGAATCCCAGCTTGTGATTCACAGAGTCAACAACAAGACACTTATAGTCACAGTTGAGAGTGAAGGGCAATTCACTGCTGTAAGGTTCTCAGAGGCTGGCCAGATGGAGACAGATCTTGAACTGATGACTAGACAGGAGGGTTTACGAAAGGCTGCTAGCAAACAGAGTGTAGTTAAGAATGTGAGTATAGCAACTGATGCTGCTTACTACTTTGACAACCTTCTGAAGAGCACAGAAGCAGGGGAACAGGATGGGAGGAGATTTGGAGACCAGCTGATGGAGAGAGTGAAGAAAAGGTATGTTAGGGACAGTAAAGTAGAGGTTGTGAGGGAATTCATTGCTGCCAATAGGGCACTGAGAGAGATTACAGAGCAGCATGGTTTCATGAGAACTATGCTGTATGCTGTGGTTATGAACAAATTTAAAAGGAGAGCCACAAATGAGGGAGAAGATAAGAGTGAGGAAGAAGCCAGGGGGTGGGAGATTGGTAGTGCAATGACAGCAGTCATGTTGACCACAGCAACTGCAAAACATGCAGTAGATGAGTGGGCACATCAATTTACTGAAGTGCAAGAAGTCATGAATGAACAAGTGTGGTTAAGGCCCATGCTTGAGGAGATTGTCATGGATCTACTTATGAAGTCAAAATTAGGCTTACAAGCAAGGGTGACTGTTGGTGCTGCAACAAGCATGACTGATTTGCTGACTGATGTGTATGTGACATACATGTTTTGGAGTGATAAGAAGTATGGGTACTTCAAGATTTCTTTGGCAAGTTTGGCAGCGTCAATAGGCATACAGATGCTTTTTGTTTGGTTTCAGAACAGGAAGTTTGGAACAATGAGGGTGTTAAGGGAATGGTTTCCTATTCTAATTGGCTTTAAGCCTGCAGTTGATGCCTATAGGGTTGCAACTGGAGAAAAACAAAAGGCTGGGCATGCTGTTGATCCAATGTTCGAGTTGACTACCATGAAATGCGCAGAAATGTTTGCTGAGGCAATCCCTGGAGTGATCATTCAACTTATGGCTATGACAAAGAGGTTGAAACTTCAGCATGGCTTTCAGTTGCAGTGTCAGCAATTACAACGGGCTTTGCCTCAGCAACAATTAGTTACGACTGGGACACAGACCCTGCTAATAGAGAAGTGGCTCCAGACTTCTATGGATATATACCTGCAAATGCAAGAAAGAGAACAGTAGTATTTGCGTCCATGTTGCTTTTTACAGCAGGGATGCTTCTAATAAGGTGTACAACAATAGTCCTTCTTGGGTTGATTGGGGGTCGTTGGGCCGTTCTCTACATTGGCGCTGACCTTGGCCTGTACATTTTGGTTAAGATATTAAGGGGAGACTTTTGGTACTGGATACCATTTGGGGGAAACATAGAAATTGTGAGTAGCATTATAATGAGAGTGATTGTAAAGATCATTGTAGACTTCACTTCAATGGTGCAGTTTAGGCATCCTAATGAAGTTGGTGGAGTGTATTGGTTGTTTGGTCTTCTGTTGACAATGGTAAGTCTACCAGTGTCACAATATATATATCTATTTTCTCCTTATGTAGATGACAACCCGATTGATATTGCATCATTTATAGTGAAGTATATCATACCAATAACTATCATGTGCCTTGGTGTTTTCTTTTTTAACATTGAGAAGAAGTACTTGCACACCTTCTGGAGTACACAGAGAGGAAATGACTATTCAATGGCAAGTTTCCTTGAAGGAGAAAATGATGCAATAAGGTTTAAAGTCTTCAGAAAATCAAGGCATCACTGGGTTTCAATTGAAGGAGAAATTAAGAAATGGGTTGAGTCGAACTGGGTTAGATGGGAGGCAGAGAAGCCAAAGTGGTTTGATGATGCTATGAGAGCTAGAGTGCCAGTTGAATACATTCCAGGAGCAGGAGATGCTAGAAGGAGAGAGAGTGTTAGGAGAGCAAGTGTTGATGCTGAAGCTGAGGGTGGTCTAGCAGGTGCTTTAAGAGCAAGTATTAGGAGAGCAAGTGTTGGCTTGGACAATGGAGGCGCATTGGTTTCTTCACATGCTGTGAATGATACTACAAATGACTATGCAGGTTTAGATCCTAAACAAATAGGACAGTTGTTGGGAGAGCAACTGTTGGTTGCATTAAGTTTCAGGAATAAAGGAATGACAAAGGAGGAGGAAGTGAGGTTATTTATAGGGTCAAACTATGTTCTTAGACAGGCTGCAGAGAAGTACACGTTTGTCACACCAATGCTTGGCACCATTGTCAAGAATAAGCTGTGCAAGTTGAGGAAGGTAGAAGGTAGGGCTGCTGAGCTGGTGGAGAAGGATGGAAGGCTGATTGGAGAGTCTCTAGCGAGGAGTTTGGCTATTAATACAAAGCCAGTTGCTGCTGTTGATGCCTTCATCTTGAATTTCTCTGCCCTACAGGAGCTTGATGAGAAGTATGAATGGTTCAGACCTATGCTTGAGACAATTAGCTACAGTCTATTGGAGGAAGTGCCATGGGGGTTGAAGTTGAGGGTTACCATTGGTGCTATCACAAGTATGGCAGATTTGGTGACTGATGTGTATGTGACATACATGTTTTTGAGTGATGAGAAGGGGGGATACTTCAAGGCTTCTTTGGCAAGTTTGGCAGTGTCGATGGGGATTCAAATGATTTTTGTTTGGGGTCAAAACAGAAATTTGGGGATGAAAAAGGTGCTTAAGGAATGGTTTCCTATTTTGATTGGGTTTAAGCCGGCTGTTGATGCTTACAGGGTTGCAAAGGGAGAAAAGCAAGAGACTGGACAAATAATAGATGCACTGACAGAGTTGACTTTGATGAAAGTGATTGAAATGTTTGCTGAGGCCATACCTGGAGTGATTATCCAACTTATGGCTATTTCAACAAACCAAGCAAAGACTTCAAGGGCAGCTTGGGTCTCACTTTCAGTTTCAGCATTGACAACAGGCTTTGCTTCAGCAACTATCAGTTATGACTATGACACTGACCCAGTGAAGAGAGAGCAAGCACCTGACTTCTATGGGTATGTGCCCGCAAATGCCACCAAAAGATCTATTATATTTGTTACAATAATGTTCTTCAGTGCAGGCATACTTGTGATAAGGTGCATGACAATAGTAGTGTTAGGGCTTCTTGGTGGAAAATGGGTCTCTCTCTATGTTGGGGCTGATCTTGGTTTGTATTTGTTAATGAAGATCTTTAGAGGCGATTTTTGGTATTGGCCACAAAGTGCAGAAATAGTATTCAGTATTATAGCTAGAACCTTGGTGAAAGTTGTAACTGACTTTACATCAATTGTGCAGTTTAGACATCCTAATGAGGTTGGAGGGATGTATTGGATATTTGGCTTTGTATTGACAATGGGAAGTCTTCCAGTAGCTATAATTCTAGCTGAAAAAGGAGATATTGCAGACAAGGTGTTCAGATTTGCATGGAAAGTAGTTGGAATATTTATACCATGTACAGTTGTGTTGTTTGCTGTATTTTTCTTTCATATTGAGAAAAAATATTGGGGCACCTTCTACAACTTACAGAGGGGTAAGGACTTAACGGTGAAAAATTTCAGAGAGGGTGCTGATGATGTCAAAGCGGTCTTCACATTCCAAAGGTCAAAGCATCATTGGAAGGCAATTGAAGAGGAAGTGAAAACTTGGGTAGAGGCAAATTGGGACAGATGGGAGGAGGAGAAGCCAAAATGGTTTGATGATGCAATGAGAGCTAGAGTGCCAGTTGAGTTCATTCCAGGAGCAGGAGATGCTAGAAAAAGGGAAAGTGTAAGGAGAGCAAGTGTTGATGCTGAAGCTGAGGGTGGTCTAGTAAATGCTTTGAGAGCCAGTATTAGGAGAGCAAGTGTTGGAGGCGCTGATGGTGGAGATATTATAGTGATTGGAGGTGGGAAGTCTAAAGTAAGCAGTGTTCTGCCAGTAGAAGATAAAGAAGAGAAAGAGGGTAAAGTGATTTAAATGTGAAAAAACAACATTCACAAATAGATCAGAAAATAGTTAAAATAACATAAAATGATAAGAAGGATCAACAGGAAAATAGGTAAAACACAAGTAAGTGTTATTACAAACTAGAAAGTTGAGGGAGGAGAAAAATTAGAGAGTTCAATTTTGTATTGGAATAAAATGAAATAAATTTTAGAGTAGTGTGTAATGATAAAAAGGATTGTTTGATTGGGGGTGGGAGACTGAGGGTCAGGAAAAGGGGTGTGTGGGAAGAGTATTGAGTAAATGAGGGAAAGGGAGAGGAGAAAGAAGGAGAGGAGAGAAGTGAGGCTAATCGGGGGTCGTGTAGTTGTTTTTCATGGAGATACAGCGTTAACAGAGTGTATTTAAGTTAGTGGTTGGTATCAAGAGGGAGGAAGAGGATGGGATTAGATAAGAGAGGGACAGGAAGCGGTGAAGGGGTGTGAAGGGGTAGGGAGAGGCAGTGCAAGAGAATGAAGTTGGGTGGTTTGGGATGAATAAAAGATGGCAACTGTGGTGTTGATAAAGCAGGCATATTCTCGGGATCGGCACCAAGTGAGGAGACTTGTGCTTGCATTAAATTTTGTGGGAGTGTAAGTGGGAGTGTAAGTGGAAGTCAGAGTTTGGGGTGTGGGAGTGTGGGAGGAAGTTTGAGAGTTGGGGAGTGTGATAGTGTGGTAGTGTGGGAGTGTGGTAGTGTGGGAGTGTGAGAGTGTGGGAGTGTGGTAGTGTGGGAGTGTAGGAGTGTGGGAGTGGTGTTAGGGTTAGGGATAGGGTTAGGGTTAGGGTTAGGGTTAGGGTTAGGGTTAGGGTTAGGGTTAGGGTTAG
>BRYA01000293.1:6265-60791 GCA_030267965.1 Triparma columacea
GGTCGGTGCTCTTCGACCAGAGTTTCACTTTCCCTTTGAAGTCTCCGGAGATTAGGAAGTCGTCCTCGAATAGAGTCTGGCAGACAATCAGACCACCCGGATGGGGCTCAACCATGACCTGAAAGTTTGAGATTGATCTTTGTGTAATGGCGTCGGGCCAAAGGACTACCTTCCCGTCCGCACTCGCTGACAGCAGGGCTCCGCCTGAGGTTATCTGGAGGTAGTTGCACTCTCCACCTCCGTGGGCTCCAGCGTGGAATCTGGGAGGGGGGCAATCGAGGAGGATGAGCAGGTGAAGGTGAGTATGGGGAAGCGAGCCGCCTAAAGAAGATTTTGAGAGGCAGCGCCTTCGGTTCGCCGCCACCGCCGAATTCGCGAAATTCTCAACTCACCTGTACTGGATTTCTCCCTCGGTTCCCTCGCCCTCCTTGGTTAGGTCGTCGGTGGCAATCACGTGGCCCTCTGTCGTCGCTAGGAACAACCCCTTGCCGTTTGGGTGTTCAACGACAGTCATGACCTTTCCGTGGTTAATGTTATTGGCGACTGTTTTGACTTGCATGGATGGCAAGGAAACGAGACGGAGACCAAAGTAGTCACCCCATACCGCGATGCGAGACGGGCCCCCCTTCGAGTCCCACTGAATGACCCTGCAATCGAAGTACCCTATCCCGAGATAGGTGCTCTGGCTCTGGTTGGCTATCACCTGCACGGGAGCTGGGGGGATGGTCTGCATTCCGTAGATTGCCACGTGCGGCATCTCGAAAATGTGGGGGGGGGGAGGGGGGGAAAGGGGATCAAACATGGTTTTCCTGCGACACGAAGAGGGGGGGCGAGATTAGATTAACTGTAAGAGCTCCAGTATGTTCATAGTTCGAAAGTGCAACCCAGTTACCCCACTTACCTCAGCTCTAAGCCCCTCCTACACTTCTCCTTCCAACTCAAACCGGCCCCGATCAACCTTTCCTCCTTTCTACCCCCACCCATCCCCACCTCCCTTTCAAAGTGCACCTGCCACAAATTGAGCCTCGTAGAGTTAATCGCAATGTTGAATCCCTGACATGTCTTTGAGAGTGCCGCTAGTGAACGGGAATCTTCGACAAAACCCACTATCACACCCAAAATATCATGGCAAAGAAATGAGAGCAAGGTCGGGGGACTGGATGCTTTGTCCATGCTGCCTGATTTTGGAGATCTGCGGGGGTATTTAGCGAGTTAATGGATACATTTAGATGTTGAAAGGCGTGGAAACTTGACATTAGTGACAGTACTTTCCCCATGGTGAAGGGAATCAAATTGGAATGGGACCTCGACGTTCTTCTATTCTTTTTTCGATATTTTAAGGAGAATAATGAGTTTCTAGCTGATTTTCTACGTGTATTGTTGTAGAATTATAGTTTTTTTAGTCAGACATAAGACAATTTGTGCTGTTACTCACCCTCTAATATGTTAATTTGGCCTCAATCAAAAAATGGCTTCACCAGGACACCAGGAAGGCACTTCTCAGAGCCTCCGAATTCCTGCAGCAAAGAGAAACTTTCTCAGAGGTTGGACTCCAATATTAGCACCTACACGACACTTCTGCCTAAGTGGAGTACTTTCAAGGATTTTTATTTTCTTTTTCACATCGTAATTTGCCGCTATAACCTCAAATTTGGTGCAGGTTCGCTCAAAAATGGCATCTCAATCAGAGGTACAATCGTCACACAATTCATCAGAGACCACAAATGTGACAGTATATAGTTGGGACGATTTGACAGATGGTCAACAGTTGTGCTTGGTTTGGGCTGGTAAGCAAGACTGGGATCGCATCAAGGGGTATGCCAAGGAACATGGTCCTGAGGTTTTGTTAGGCGTTTATAAAAAGCGTGAGAATGGGGTAGTTTCACTCCTCTCAATCGCCTCACATCACCAAAACGTTGAGATGGTCAAGCTTACCTTAGAGGCCGGCTTCGACAACAAGGAAGCCATGTTCATTGCTGCAGATACATCAATGAAGAAAAGTGACAATTCAACAATCTTGAGATTGCTCTTAGAACATGGACTTGACCCTAATATGGACCTACGAGTCGAAGGGGTGTTGGAAGGCTTTTCCAACCTTTTGATGAATGCTGCTGAATACGGACACATTGATCGGGCCATAGCACTTCTCGATCATGGAGCAAATGTGAACAAGACAGAGGTTACCCGTAATGGAGATGTTGTTTCACCACTTACTTCTACTATGGATCATGGAGCACACGATATATGCAGGCTGTTTCTCACGCGCGGTGCTATTCCAACCACCAACGACGTGTATGTTGTGTTTAGTTATTGCCTCGGTGCGTGCAAAGGAGAACACCCTAGCCTTAGTAGAGATGTCGCAATAAAGATGTTCGCAACATTTCTTCATCTCGGAAAGCCGGATTCCGACGTAGTTCGAGACAAATTCAATAAGATCCATCCTTTCCATCTCGATCCTACAATCACCAACATCACGAAACATTACCTTCAAGGCCGTCCCTTCTGCTGCTTTGTTTGCGAGGCTCTAACTGCCAAGGAGCGTGACAAGCTCCATATGTGTCCCTGTCGCAACGTCGCCTACTGCTCTCGGTCGTGCCAGGTCAAGCACTGGAGGGAGCACAGGGTGCAATGCACGGGACCGCTGAACGAAAGTGGGGAGAGTGAGGCAATGGTCAAGAAAAGATCCAAGACAGGGAAGGGAGTGCCGGCGGGAGGAGCTGATGTGGGAGTAGCGGATGTGGGAGTAGCGGAAGGAGCAGGTGCGACGGGGAAGAATGGCAAGAAGGGCAAGAAGGGTAGGGGTAAGAAGAAGTGAACGAAACAATACAGTAATGCGGCGGCTATAAGCAATTTTTCAGAATTCGATGTACATCAAATTGCTTATATTTTATTGCGATTAGCGTGAGAATGAACAATTTCATATTTCTCCAACTAATTTTGTCCCCTCCTGCTTCCAAGTAGAAACTTTCTCAGAGGCAGCTGAGGAAATATAACAAGAGGGCTTTTTTGATACAAATTGCAGACCGCTCCAGCTCAAATTAGATTCCCCAGGGAGCTCCTTTTCTTGTTCTGAATGTGGCTGATCTTTGGTGCCGGCAACGCAACGTGCTTCAACGATGCTATCAATAGGGGGTCGTTGACGAGAATCTCCCCGTGCAGGAGTTGTTCGAGTCTCTGGGTGTACTCCGTGCTCACTTTCATTTCCTCCCTGATGTTCTCTTGTAAAACAGTCCTCTCTTCTTCCTCCTCCTTCTCCTCCATTTCCTCCCCCAGCCTCCCCCCCACCCTCATTTCGTCGTTTGCTTGCATGAACCTGTCGAGTTCCCCGGCCCTAAACTTTTTACCAACGAAGCCACCTTCGACGTTTACGATTCCAAAGTCGTTCTCTCCCTCCTCCTCTTCCAGCTCCCTTCTCCCCCTCTTCCTCCCCCCCAAGTACTCAAAGTATTCCTCCTCCCCCAGCCAGGTGACGGTCCTTTCGGTGACTGTTCCTACTGTGCTGACGTCGTCCAAGGTGCTGTTGTCCCACTCGCTGTCTCTCTCCCCCCATTCCTCATCTCGCCATTCCGACTTTTCCCAGCTTTCCGGTTTGCACTTGAGCCTTTTCAGATTGTTCTTGATTTTCTTTCTCTGTTTTTCGGAAATGGCGGCAAGTTTCGCGCCTTCCATGACCTTTTCCACCACCCCTCCCTCCAAGTACATGTAGTCTTTGCCGATGTTCTTCCTCCACTTCCACTCGTCCAGGCCGGCCCAGAACTCGACCATTTCGTTGACGGCCCTCCTCCACAGGCCTCTCTTGATAAACTCGTTGATGTTCAAGCACACGGCGGCAACGTCTCCTTTGTCTACGCCCCCGTTGGCCCAGCAGACAGTGTCGATCAATATGTTGTCCTTCCTCCCCGTCCGCAGCAACGGAATCAAGTTCCAATCCCTCGCTTGCTTCTCATTCCTGTCGGACCACTTCAGCGGAAGGGGCTGCGGAGAGAGCGTGAACGAGGGAAGGGGTTAGCGATGAGAAATACCATACTCCCAACCATTTTCACGGCACAAGGTGTGTTGTACTCCGACCCATTCCGCTCCTCCCTCCCCCCCACATCTCACCTCTCCTACACCATAATAGTCCTTAACGCTGCCAAGGTTACCTCCGAATTCCGGCGCGGGCCAGCATTTTCCCATCGTTTTCTTCGACTCCTCAACTTCACTCTTGAGTACTTCCCCCGCCCTCTTGAGGCCCTTCAGCATCGCCCTTACCATGTCCTCCCCCCTAACCCTGAGGCCCCCCCACCATATGATCTCCTTGATGACCGCCCTCATGAGGCCCTGCCTCGACACCCTGCGGAGCTTCAGGTCCCTGATTCCCTCGTACCTCTTGTCCCTGTGTCTTTCCCCGCAGACCCTGCCGGCGATGAGTCCCCTGACGACGTTGTGTAGCTGCCCGTCGAAGGCCTTTTTATCCATGAGCTTATCGACCCTAACCACGGCCCCCGTTCCTAGGTTTTCCGACCCGACCGCCTGCGACCCGGCCGAGGCCCAGGGCGTCCCCTCGATGTCCCCGACGTCGTCGTCGCATATGAACATGAGGAACCTAGGTATGTCCTTGACGGCCTCGACAACATCAGCAGGGAAGAAGCTTCCCTCCCCTCCCCCCCCTACCGTTGGGCATACGAAGATGACCCCGTTGCACCCTCTGCACCCCGCCTCGTCGCCCTCCTTTAGCTCCCTTACCACGACCTCGATCCTCTCGCTTAGGTCCCCAAGGTCCGTCCTGCCCTTCCAGGTCTCGCCTAGCCTGCTCTTGAAGTACCTCCTCGCGGCCTCTACGTACCTCCCGTGTCTGTCCCCGGCCTCCTCAACGAACGCAACCCCAAGCTTGTAGAGCGCGGGGACGGACTTGTCCACCTCCTCGTCGGGGACCCAGATGTCGTCGAAGGAAAATTTCTCCCCCTCCTCCTCTCCGAGACGCTTTAAGAACTCTGTGTGAATGCCGTCCATTTCAGCCTGCATTTCCCGAAGGTGTGCGTCACCTGAACCTCCATTCGTCGAAGGAGCTGCCGAGGGTGCCTCCTCTTCCTCCTCCTCGCCCTGTTTATCAGGATCGAAGCTATCGTAGTATTTCTTGAACCTCCTCTCCTTCGCCTTCCTTTCCGCCTGCCTTTTCCACCTCTTCAGGATAAGGATTTTCCTCGCCCTCTCGACCTCCTTCTGTTCCTTTAGCTCCTCCGCCTTCCTAATCTCCTCGAGGAGTTTCTGCCTCTCCCTCTCCCTCCTCTCTTCTTCGATCCTTTTCTCTTCCTCCTTCCTTTGGACTTCCCTGATCCTGGCCTCTTCCATAAGTCTCTTCTGTTCCCTCTCCCTCTCCATCCTTTCCCTCTCTATTCTCTCCTCTTCCCTTCTATTTTCCTCCCTTATCCTCTCCTCTTCCCTCCTCTTTTCCTCCACTACCCTTTCCCTCTCCCTCCTGGCCCTGTCTTCTTCTGCCTTCACCCTCTCTTTGGCTTCCTCCTCCTCCTTCCTCCTCTGTAACTCGGCCTTCTCCCTCTCCCTTCTAACCTCCTCCTCCCTGTCCTTCTCCTTCCTTTCCCTCTCCCTCTCCCTCTCCTCTCCCCTCCTGGCCTCCTCCGCCTTCCTCCTCTCCTCCTCCGCCCTCCTCGCCCGCTCTTCCTCGAGCTTCACCTTGAGCCTCTCCCTCCTAGCCGCCTCGGCGATCTTCCTCTCCTCCTCCCTCCTGATCTCCTCCGGGTCCCTCGGCTTGTTCGCCCCCCCCCTACATATGTGGAGCCTCGACGCCCCGTTCAGCTTCGTCTCTATCGTCTTGACCATCTTGTGCGGCCTGCAAGGCAGGAGCGAGCCGGTCTTGGGGTGGACGGGGGGCTTGAACTCGGACCTCTTCCAGTACACGTTCTCCTCGTCCACGGAGAGGCCGTAGTGCCTGCAGGTCTGGGAGCACTCCTCCAAGGACTCAAAGCACAGGACGTCCACCAGGTTGGCCAAAGGGTACACATCGTTCACAGAGGAATGACCGCCGACCGGGGTCTTTGTCCTATTGCCGTAGGTCCTGTACATGGTGGATAGTGCCGACTTCCTCGTGGTTTCAACGTACTTGAACATGATGCAAGCGGCGAGGTAGGAGGCCTCGTTCTTCAGGAGCTTGAAGAACTGGACGTAGTTGTTGTTGCACCGGGCGATGAAGACCTTGAGGGCGAACTGCACCTCCGGCGAGTCGAATATGCCCTGCTTCAGCTTGGCGGCGTACTTTGTCAGCTCCATTCCTCCCTCGTTGTCGAGGTTTAACAGCATGTAAAGCATCCTCATCTCGGGCTCGTTCGTGCCGTGGAGGTCGGAGCTGACGTTCCCGATCTTCCTGGTGGCGATCTCTTGGGGTCGGGGCTTTGAAAGGACTGTTCCGGAGTAGTCGGTGGGTGTCGGGCCGGCGGGCATGTCCATCTCGCAGCCGTGTTTGTACTTGACCGTCGGCGAGTCCTCGTCCACCAGGTGCCTGTTCTCCGGGTCGTCGTAGAACTGATTCAGGGACTTGAGTGTCTGCCCTAGCTCCGTGATGTTCTGTGAGCTCTGCTTCACGACGTAGTCCTCGACGTGGGCGAGCTGGTGCTCGATTAGGGTGTGCCACCTCGCGATTCTCTCGTGAACGCGGACGCAAGACGCGTCGTTCTTGCCGCCCTTGCCGCCGGTGTAGTTCTGGAGGATGAAGTCCTTCCTGATCATCCTGGTCCTGTCCCAGACGAAGATGTACACGTCCAGGGGGTCAGGCGTTCCGTTGCACCTGTCGTCGAAGCCCTGCCTGTCCCTTTCCATCACGTACTCCTCTATAAAACTAGTAGTCCTCTCGAGGACCCAGGGAGGTCGGACGAGCTCTGGGATGTCTAGTTTGTACGCTGCTGCGGACCTCCTGAACCGTTTGATGGCAGTGTCCTTGAGCGTCCAGTGCTTAGGGAAGACCTTGTCAGAGGGCCTCTCCATCTGCTTTATATCGGACTCCTTGTCGCGCTGGATCATCTCGGATATCGGACACATCGTAAGACACTTTCCCATCAAGCTCGTGGCGGCCGTAAGGTCCCTGTTACCGCTTTCGCTGTCGTCGCTTTCGTAACCAACCTGACGACCTTCACCCTCTTCCTTACCGGCTGCCGCTTTCAGGTCCTCGGGTGATAGGAAGGACTTGGAGGAGTCATTAGAGGGAGCGAAGCGGGCGGCGTTCTTAGCGGCGAGGGAGGAGGTGGAGGTGGAGGTGGAGGGAGGGAGGCGGGAGGTTGACTTGGGGGCAAAGGGTGAGGGGGAGGACTTTATACCTAATTGAGTGTGCGGTGGGGGGGGGGTTAGTGTGTTGTTTTCCTCTCGAAGAAGCGCTTTGGTAGATGTTGTCGTTAGACTAAACGTGATCTTAGCTTCTCCTCACCTCCTCCGAAAGTAGGTGCGTTCGCCGCAGCCGCTTGCATGGCCTTCCTCTCCTCCTCGCTTAGCAGTAGTCCCGTCTTCCTCTTGGGTGTCGCCTTCATGCCGCCCCCCCCAAAGGGGGAAGGTTTGGGGCCCGACGAGGAGGAGGAGGAGGAGGAGGAGCCGAAGGTGGGCTTAGGACCTCCGCCGAATGTGGGGGCTGACGCGGCGGCTGCTTGCATGGCCTTGCGCTCCTCTTCTGATAGTAGGAGCCCCGACCTACGCTTGGGTTTGGGTGGGGGGTGGGGGGGGGGACCGGAGCCTGGGGTGGGGGAGGAGGAGGTTGAGGAGGAGGTCAGCTTCTTCTCGGATTGCAGCTTGGCCTTAAGGAGGGCGCGTTTCTCTAGGAGGCGCTTCTGGAGGTCAGATTGGGAGGTGGAGGTGGAGGTGGAGGTGGATAGGGGGTGGGAAGGCTTGAAGGAGACAGCGGAAGGGTTCAGGGAGGCTGCGGGGGTCACGGAAGAACTGAAAGGGGAGGAGCTGGAGGGCATTTTGGGGGCAAATGGGGAAGAAGAGGCTTTGAAGGGGGAGGAAGTGGCGGTGGTAGAGGAAGTGGGCTGACCGAAGGGGGACGCGGAGGTAGGGGCGGGGGCAGCCTGGGATGTAGAGGAGCCGAAGACTGGGGCGGAGGTAAAGGGGGAGGAGGAAGGAGGGTTGGCGGTGGTGCTGAGGGAAGAGGAGGAGGCGGGTTGACCAAAAGGGGCCGGGGAGGCGGGTTGACCAAAAGGGGCGGAGGAGGAGGCGGGTTGACCAAAAGGGGCGGAGGAGGAGGCGGGTTGACCAAAAGGTGACGCTCCAGCCACAACTGCGGAGGAGGCGGGTTGACCAAAAGGGGGCGGTCCAGTCGCTCCTGCTACGGAAATGGAACCCCCAAACACGGGGGCTGAGGAGAACGAGTTTGAAGAAGGTTGAGCGCCTGCAGCAGCACCAAAGGAGGTTGAGCCGAAGGTGTTGGAGGAGCCGAATGTGGAGGAAGGAAAGGTTGGGTTGTTTTGATGGCTCATAGCTGATGAGGGCTGGCTCATAGATGATGAGCCCTGACTCATAGTTGATGAGGCAAAGGTAGTTGTATGAGGATTAAATTGGCCAAAGGTTGTTGGCGGATTTGTCGAGGAGTTCATATTATTGTTGTTGAATGTTGTTTGATTTGAATTATTAGGGTTATGGTTATTTGATGTTTGATTGAAGCCACCGAAACCTCCATTTTGTCCGCTACCAAATGGTGGATTGTTATTGCCCCCCCCAAACATGGGGTCTCTTTTTTGGCCTTTTGGCTTCTTCGGACCTTTTGTCCTTTTTGGCCTTTATATTCGTTTAAGACCACAAAAATCATGTCTCCAGAGCTTATCGGGTTCCTATTTGTACTTGGAGCAGGTCTCTCAACATCAAGTAAGTAAATACCTTCATAATATCAAATTCCCTTAACAAATCCCCCCAAAATTACCTCCACAAATCAAACCCTCCCGCCACGTTCACCTCGTCAATCCCCCTCTTCTCCTGTGTACACTCCCCTCCCTCACCTCCAACCCCCTCCTCCCAAAAACAGTTGGTGCGGCCGCCGTGTTCTCCCCCCGTTTGATAAAGCTCGCCTCCCGTCGTTTCCTTGCTGGCAGCCTGGGTTTTGCAGGGTGAGTTTCTGCCAGGGGGTTTACAGGAGTGGGAGACCATTGATGTGTGCTACAGGGAAACGAGGACGATATGTAGGTGTGTGCGTGTAAATCATTTTCCATTTTAACTAACAAAACACCACCATAATCTCTTAGTGGTGTAATGATTTACGTAAGTCTCGTTGAGATTTTCCAGAAGTCCGTCGAAGGTTTCGCTAACGCCGGTTACGACGATGGTGCCGCTGCGACCTTCGGTACAACCGCCTTCTTCGGGGGTGTTGTTTTCATGTTCCTCTGCGACCAAGCCGTACATTGGATAGAGGAAAGGGCACACAGGAGAAGGACGGGGGGTGAGGGGGGAGATGATGGAATGGAGCGGGGTATGGACGCAAGCGTGGGGGGGGAACAGGGTGGGGAGGAGGAGATCGCCAGGGTCCTTTCCGTAACTCACATGGATGGAGAGGGAAATAGGGTCGACGAGTGGGTGAGGAAGGCTGAGGGTGAGATAAGGATGAGGGAGGAGGGGGGAAGGCAGACCTCCTGCGTGGGGGTCAGGAGACGGAGGGGGGGGGGGGGGGAGGGAGACGAGGGAGCGGAGGGGGAGCAACGTGACGTGAAAGAAGAGGCAATGACGGGAGAGATTGCGGGGGGTGACGACGTCCCTGAGACCCCTCCCGTCTACGAGATAAAGCAGCAGGAGTGCCTGGCTTCCCCCCCCCACAACACCACCTCTGACAGGGCCCTCGTTCGCATGGGTCTCGCCACGGCCCTGTCAATCGCGATCCACAATTTCCCAGAGGGTCTCGCGACGTTCGTTGCCACCGTCGACGACACATCCGTCGGTGCAACCCTCGCCATCGCAATCGCAATCCACAACATCCCCGAGGGCCTCTGCGTCTCCATCCCCATATACTACGCCACAGGGAACAGGAGGAAAGCGTTCATGTGGGGTTGTTTGAGCGGAGTTACGGAACCGATAGGGGCGGCGCTGGGATGGGCGATATTGGCGGACAACATGAACGACGTTGTTTACGGGAGCATGTTCGGGATCGTCAGCGGTATGATGGTCATGATCGTCGTGAAGGAACTTCTGCCGGTCGCGCATAGGTACGACCCGAAGGACTCGGTTGTCACTTATAGCTTCGTGGGGGGGATGCTGGTTATGGCGGCGAGCCTGGTTTTGTTCGTTGCGATTTAAGGGTGGGGGGGATACTAAGGTGGAGAAGGTTTTGAGGAATGTTTTGATCTATTTTATGGCGGCGAGCCTGGTTTTGTTCGTTGCGATTTAAGGGTGGGGGGGAAACTTAGGTGGAGAAGGTTTTAAGAATGTTTTGATCTATTTTATTATACCTTCAAAATTGTCAAGTAAGCCGTCTGAAACGCATTGTCTACGCTCCCCTCTATCGGTTTATGTTCCACAACCTCGTACTCCGAGTTATTGTAAATTTCCATGATGTCCTTCTCGAAGGTGAGCTCCCCGAAGTCTATTGTGGTGAAGAACTTCATGTTCCTCTTAAAGGTTGCGAGGCCAGGGACATTCCGGTGCTGGTAAGTCTGGGTTACGTATATCAATCCCCCCTTCTTTAGAACCTTTGCCACTGTCCGAAGGGCTTCCAGGGGGTCGGGGAGAAGAGATATGGACCCAGAGAAGTAGACGGCGTCAAACTTAGAGTTGGGACCCTTTGGAGCGAGAGACTTCAAAAGGGGGAGATCGTAGACGCTGCCATAAACCACGGACACATTAGAGGCTGCATCCTTGGATGCTATGTTAACCTGAGCGGCATCTACGTAGTGCTGAGTGAAGTCGACTCCCTGTTTGATAGGGTGGGGGAGGAAGCGGTGAGGGGAAGGGAGAGAGGAGGGAAGAAAGGATCAAGAAAGAAAGAAAGCTCACCTTCACTGTGATGGACTTTTCCTTCAGCAAATCTGCATGGGCGAGGCAAGAGGTCGCGTTGCCGATGCCTATGTCTAGGATGCAGGCGCTGGAGATTCTGTCAATTACGGCTTTGTACCAGAGCGAAGTCATCTTAAATATTACAAGGTCGTAGATAGAGGAAGCGTTCGAACGCACGAGCACCAGGCCCAACGTGGAGGCGACGATGATACCAGTCGTGGTGAGGAAAGGTGACCTCAGGAGGGGGAACCAATCTGTCTCTGTCTCTGCCATGATGGTGTGTTTTGTATCCCGTTTTGTATGTTGAAGAAATACTCACTTGGGGTGATAGGGATATGAGGAGAAGAAATATCGGGTAAAGTAGTGGTTGTGGGGGGGGAAGGGGGGGAGGGATGGCGGGGAAAGGGAAGGGTTAGAGCGGGGTGCTTGGAGATGCGGTAGCCTCGGGAGGGGAGGGGTAGGAATAATGGGGTCTTCAGGGTAATATGTAGAAGGTGGCAGTGGAAGGGTAAGTTCGTAATTATAAACATCAGCGTACCTCGATTACCAACGCTTGGGTATATTAGCAGCAGAAAAAAGCTTTTGCTCGAACACCAAGCCCCTTCTCCTCTTTTGCTTTTTCCTCTTCTTTTGTACTTGAAACATCAAGTCACCCTGCTTGAGGCATCAAGTCAAATAAAAAATCGCAACGTTCGGTGATTATATTCAATGTAATTATACTCCGTTACGGTTTGGGTCATTCTAAGCGCGGGTGGAATCATTCTCAGCGCGGGTGGAATCATTCTCAGCGTGGGTGGAAATCCGCATGGCCGTCTGCTCGATTCCGTTCTCGCCGCTCCCCTCGCTAGTCTCTAAGTCCAACAAGTTCATCTGACTTCTCCGCTCAAATTGCGCCTCTTCCTCGGCGGTAACGCCCAGGCCCTTCCTGACGCTCTTTCCGAAGCCGTTCGCGGCGGCGGGACCGTTGACCATTGTGAGATCGATCATGAGCTCCTTCAGAGGGGTGAAGATGTCCTCAACAACGAGGTCGAAGAAGCTAGGGAGGCTGCGCTTGTCGCGGTTGAAACTGACCAGGCCGATATACGCGACGATTCTGAAGATGATGGCAAGGTAGTACATCACATAGATGTTCAGATCGGCCATGCCCTCGGTATAGCTGAACTTAACCAGTCGTGCTACGACGCTGTCAGAAGTTTTAAGGAAGTTTGGAGGCATCTTCCAAGCGTCAGCGTAGTGAGCGGTCTCTGCAATAAAAAGAGCTTCGTCGAACCACCTCGCGTAGCTCAACCTGCTGAGATAGATAGCGCCTGTGCCCATCTTGTCAATTGCGGACAGCGTTGGCTGGTTGCCAGACATCATATTCGCGATCAAGATGAAGACCACGGTGGCGAGCTGCGCGCTCTTGGGGTCCATGCTGGTGCTGAAGATGATGGGTACTCCGGTGGCCATGAGGGCGGCGGCGAAGCAAATGTTCCAGTACAGGCTGAATTCGCACCGCGGGCTCGCCAGGGGGTAGAACGAGACGAGGATTGCTGTGACGAGGATAGCGATACGCCCGAGCTCCACCATGGTCTTGGCAAGAAAGTATGAAAGCGTGTCGAGGTTCATGCCAGAGCCAGGGCTGCTCTCCCTCCAGAACACTTCACGCTCCCCGCCGAAGACGCGGAGCTCGGCAAGGCTCGTGGTCAGGCCGACGATGAGCCCAAGCATGAAGTTCATCATGGTCAGCTGCTTGAACTGAAATTCTCTGTAAAGGGAGCCGACGACGGCACCCGCAACCACCTGCATCGCGATATCCGAGATGAACGTGACCTTATGCTTGTTGTACTGGAGAATTGCTCTTCCCATGTACATGAAAAAGGACCTAAGAAAACCCATGGGCTTGACAGACTCGAGAGCAGCGGCTGAAATCCTCGTTTTGATGGTCGTATCAGGGGATCCAGTATGCACCTCGCTTTGAACATCCTTCCAGAGCTGGAATAGCTTGGAGGGCTCAAACTCGTCGTCGTTCTTGCGAGGGTGCTTGCCCGCAATGACGTCCATGAAGAAGTCGGCAGGGTTGACGCGATCAGGGCAATCGAACCCAAGAGTCTTGAAGTATTGGTTGCATTCTCCGCTTGGACCGAGGTAAACGGTAGAACCTCCCTTGCCCAAGAGGAGAACGTCGTCAAAGAGCTCAAAGAGCTGATAAGACGGCTGGTGCAGCACGACGATGACGTTCGTTCCCTTCTTCGCGATCTCCTTGAGAGCCTCAAGCAGCTCGTAGGAAGTCGCACTGTCTAGCCCGGAGGTCGGCTCGTCGAGGAAGAGCAGAGACGGATTGGAGACCATCTCCATGCCGACATTCACTCTCTTCCTCTGCCCGCCGCTGATGCCCCGGACGGTCTCATCTCCGATCGGCTCATGCTTGACGTGGGAGATGCCGAGGGTCTTAATAACGTCGGCGACGATTAGCTTGCACTTATTGTTGCTTGTGGAGGCGGGCAGGCGCATGCGGGCATAAAATAGCAGATTCTCCTCCACGGTGAGGTCGCGCATCATCGTATCATCTTGAGGAACGAAGCCACAGAGAGAGGAGTAGTTCATAACTCTGTCCTCGCTGCCGTTGATACGAATGTTACCTGTGGTCTCCCCGTAAGACGCCTTCCCGGCAAGAACGTTCATGAATGTGGTCTTGCCTGCTCCGCTCGGGCCCATGATTGCTGTGATCCTTCCGGCTCTGAGTAAACCCGTGACAGAGTTGAGAACGCGCTTTTTGGTACCATTGAGAATGAGGCCAAGATTGTCGAATTCGATATCCATCCTGAGAGGGCCTTTCTCATCCAGGTGGGGAAGGAGATCGACTCCGACCTCCTTCTTTCTGTACATGTTGGCCACCTTCATCTCTTGCTTGCGCGAGCGCGAGAGGAAGAAACGACGAGTGGCGTGCTGCGCGACCGCGAGTAACAAAAGGATGACCAAGATGGTGACAGTCTTGATGCTCGCAACATATGAGGGGCGATCCATGCCCTCGTAATTGCACCTGGAGAAGGCAGTTCTGCAATCCTGCGGCTCGAAGGAGCCGCGAGGGCAGTACTTGCCCTTGGGGCAGATCACGGGGGTCTCAAAAGTCGTCGGGCAGTACTTGCCCTTGGGACAGAGGGTTCCCTGTCTCGAACCGGGGCAGACGAAGCCACCATCCTCGATCAGAACTTTGTTCAAGGGCTTCTTCGTGGTGCCTAGGGCCGAGTCCGGGACGCACTGGTTGCCGTCGGTCTCGGGTACGGTGGGAAGGCAGGATGCGCCCTCGATACACGCTATGATGCACTGATAATTCTCGGGACAGAAGAAGCCAGCGGGGCAGGCCGAGGTGTGGGGCTGGTAATAGGCGGCGTCAGAATCGTCAGCCTCGGTGAAGTTCTTGAAGACGCCACTGGGACAGCCAGTCATGTGGAAATCGTCAGACGAAACAGCGAAGGGATTGCACTGTTCTGCATCGGTCACGCCAGTGACAAAGTTCTTCATCTGATTTCCTTCGCAGTGCCAGATGGCGAACTGCTTGTTGTCGATGCTGATGGGGTTATTCTCTACCCATTCATCCAGAAAGTCAACGAAGTCAGTGGTGTTCCAGTTCTCGAAGTCGTCGTCCTCGTCGTCGTAGGGGTCGTCGTAGGAGTCGTCGTCGGGGGTGGGGGTGGGGGAGGGAGTGTCGTCAGAGTCTTCTAGGTTGCGAGGAAGGGGAAGGGCGCAATCTTCCGGGGCAGGGTCAAAGTCTTCGTCGTTCATCCAGATGCGACTGCCTGGAGCGAAGACGGAGGTGCCGCGGAGGATTCTTCGGTCCTCATCGTCAAATACGTCACGTCTGTCGAATTCGCCTTCCATGTCCATCTCGAAGACTTCCCAAAGGTCTATCCCCTTGTTGGCGGTGTTAAGCGTCCAGTAATACCCCTCTGGCGAGAGTATGTAGTCGATGCCCGTCATGTTATGGTAGACCCAGATGCGTATGCGGAGAACCTCAGTGCCAGCGATGACAACAAAGATAAATGGAATCATCTTGATTCCACTCCATACCGTCTTCTTGTGTAACGCTTTGCGCTTCTCCGCCTCTTCGTCCTCGTCATACTCGGACTCAGTCTTGGTGCAGCAAGAGAGGCAGCACCACGATGAGATGAAGACCATGACGCTGAAAAAGAAGAGTGAGCTGACGGCATCGCCGAGCTTGTATGACATGAGCAGCGGCCATATGAAAATGGCAACACAGCTGCCGAAGATGACCACAAGGAGAGAGTTGACCTTCTTGAAGGTCTCATCACGCATGCAGAACCTCCAGGAACTCTCGCCCAGCCCCATACCACAGCCACAGATCGAAATCGCGAAGCAGCAGGATAGCACCAAGAAGGTGGGGAAGACTTTCCAGAGCCAAGCGTCAGAGCAGCTGTTGTCGTCCTGTGTGTTGCTGTGCAGGGCATTGCAGTAAAAGGAATTCATGATCAGCGAGAAGAGAGACATGAGTAAGCAAAGTACCATGAGCAGCATGCTGATCTTGTACGTCTTCGAGCGGCCGTGTAGGTCAGAGTGCTTGTTCGTGCGCCTCATCTTCGAGGGGTTCTGAACTAACAGCTTGGTCTCTAAGAGGGATTGACCCGAGCCCGAGGAAGGAATGTTAGACTCGCGTGTGGGGGATGTGGAGCGGAAGGAGCCCATCAGGGAAGATGAAGGGATAAACGAGAGGAGAGGCTGTATCGGAGAGAGAGTCCGAAGTCCGAAGAGAGGAAGAAACAAGAAGATATATATCAGATTTTGTTGCGAACGAAGAACGAAGGAGTTCTCCAAATTCGGAAAATTTGTATTGCTCTAAAACTCTTGACGTGAACCTCGTCAATGTTACGCTAACTCAGATGGGACTTATGCGCATGAAATTTTTCGCCGTCTTTGTGCTCTGCCTCCTATTAGTTCCTACAATTTCGCTCAAAGCCTCAACTTCAGCCCAGCTTCGATACCTCAGAGACGGCCACTGCAAGATTAGCGGTGCTTTAGACCCAGCACTTCTTTTAAATGTCAAGAAGTCTTGCGATCGTTTCATGAACGGGGGGGAAGGACAGCTCAGGGCATTCAGACAAAAGGTGGCGGTGACAAAAGAGGTTCGAGGTGTTGATCTTCTTGACGAGCAGTCTGCATTCTGTCGTGAGTTCGACACCGTCAAGAAATGCAAAGCTGTGTTGGGTGACATTCCCTTCTTGCAGTATTTCAACGTGTGGAGGGAGGATGAGGTTGTGAGAAGCCTATCGACTTCGCCTGAGCTTGCGGAGCTCGCCAGTTCGCTGATGCGAGTGAGAAGAGTAAGGCTGTACCAGGACTCTCTGTTTCTCAAAAGAGTAGGTGATGGGTGCACAAACTACCACTCTGACCTTCGAATGGCCCCCTTCGACACAAACGATTTTGTGACGTTTTGGATTCCCCTTGTCGACATCCCAAAACATGGGTCGGCGCTTGTGTTCGTCTCGGGGTCTCACAATGACATAGCTCTCAACTTTTGGCGGAGCAGGAAGCAGGTTGCGAACATGGACTTGAGCAAAAGGTGAGGATAGACGAAGAGGAAAATGATGCGCACGGAGTGAAGCAACGAGCAGCGAGACACAAGAAGGGTTGGTGTTTTAGAAGGCCCTTCTTTGTATTCACCTCCCCCGCTCCTCCCCCGCTCATCGCAGGTATAAGAACGCGGAGGCCCACCATATGCCGTTATCAGTCGGCGATATAACTGCGCATTCTGGGTGGGTTTTGCACAGCGCAGATGGAAACGTGGGCCCCAGTGATAGGCTCGCACTGGCAGTGTCATACGTGAGCGCCGATGCCGTGATTAGAAAGGGATGGGATGAATTTGAGGCTGGACACGAGGAGGACTTTGCGTCTTATGGAAGCTGGGTCAAGGACGTGAAAGTCGGGAAGAGGATCAAGGATTCTCATCCTAGTGTTCCGGTCATTTCGTTCCCGCGCAAGGAATAGCAGCGAGTAAAGTAGTATTGTTGTATTATATAAAAAAATGCTTCAACACAAATTCGGAACAAAGAAGGCACGCGGCGCTCGTCCTGATCTTTGCCATTCTCCATTATTATTTCTCGATTTCTCGATTTTGCCATGCCAATACAATACCCCCCAGATATAATAGAAGGAAGGAAGGAAGAAGGCCCTATCTTGCCGGCATTTTCCATGTCTACCGGCTCCGGTTCCGGTTTGCCTAAGTGGGTGGAGGGCGTGTTGATGAATGTGCTTGGCCAAATTTGTATTAACCTAGGTAAGGACTCCAAGGCATCCGGAAGGATCTCATGTGTTTTGAGCGGAATCATTTCTCTTTAGTGTTCTTAACGTGAGAAGCGTGGCAGGGACTCTGTTGACGCACTAGAGGTGTTGATTGCCGTCTGTGACATAATTTTTCACCCACTCCCTCACGGTCCAATTCAACCTCACATCTCAGGGACAAATGTCATGAAGTTCGGCCACGCGCTGCAGGATATCTCGTCTCGTAACGATAGTAAGGGGGGGTTCGATGACTTGGAGTTGGAATCAGGGGGGCAGAGGCTCTCAGCTGATGACTACGACTTTGACCCTGAGGATATTGACGAACTCAACACGACCGAGGAGGGGTTGAGGCTTCAGAGGAAGTCCAAGTGGGTGAAAAGGGTAGGCGCTTTCTTGTTCATGATTGGCGGCGTGTTAAATTTCGTTAGCTTTAGTTATGCTGCCCAGAGTTTGTTGGCGAGTTTAGGGAGTGTGCAGTTTGTATCTAATGTAGTCTTTGGCAAGGTGAGCCAACTAACGCAACTCCTTCTGTCGTCAATTCGCTCGTCCTCACTCCTCCCCGCTCCTTGAAGTTCGTCCTGGGGGAGAAGGTGTACTGCAGGACGTGGCTCGCAACCTTAGTTATTTGCGTCGGGAATATTCTCATCGTGTACTATAGCAACCGAGAAACGAAGGAGTACACTGCGAGCGAACTTCTAGATGCATATACCTTGGATTACAAGTGGTACTGCCTCGCGGCTTTTGTATTTTTGATCGTGGTCCAGAGGATCTACAACTACTGCGGTAGGCTCATTCATGCTTTCGAGAGCAAGGTGAGAGGGGGTACGGGCGGGCGGCGCAAAGGTGTGACATTTATTTCCCTTGCAGCAACTAATTCCTTCTTCGCCTGCAATAGAGATTAGTTGCTCCCAATGGGTACAAGACGTCCCAGGCTATCTGCTACTCCCTCTTCTCGGCCATCCTAGGCACCCAACAGATGCTGCAGGCCAAGTGCCTCTCTGAGCTACTTCGCATGACAGTTTCTGGGAATAACCAGATGCTCAAGCCCTTCACCTATGCGGTGATATTTATCTACATCATCGCGACAGTGTTTTCGCTTTATAGGATGAACGAAGCCCTCCGCAGGTACGACGGCCTCTTCATCATCCCCGTCCTACAGGTCTTTTGGCTTGTCTTCACTATTGTATCCGGCGGTATCTATTTCCAGGAGTTCCACCACTTCTCCAAAACCCAAATGATAGGCTTTTGCACGGGTGTCTTGGTGGTGTTTTATGGGGTGTATTTATTGATGCCCACGGAGAAGGAGGAAGATGTTCACGAGCTTCTATACGACGATGGAAACAGGTAAGCGGGGTCGCCAGCAGGGGAAAGCGACGAAGTGATCTCGTACCTGTCTATTGTGAAGACTTCGTGCACCTTCGCAGAGCTAGCAGCTAACCTTCCTTCGCTCATCTTAGGAACTCCGACCTCTTCCCACAGCTCGACGTCGACATTAGCTACGAAGATTTTGACGGAAAAAGGAGAGGTGGCCACAACAACGACGCCGGTTCGCCGCTTCCCCCCGGACTCCCCCCGCTTGGAGAGGGCATCCCCAGTTCGCCAGACAGACAGACCAGGAACGGGAGGACGAGCAGCCTGGAGAGCGCCGACGGAGAGAGGAGGAACAGCGCCGGGTACATTAGGAAGAGAAGGAAGAAGAAGAGCATGGCCTTTGGTTTTTACGACGAAAAGAGGCGGAGCCAAATCAGGCTGATGGGGTTCGGTTTCATGCCCGTTGTTAGTATGGATAAGAAGGTGAACAAATTCGCGGACTTCCTTATCGAGAAAGAAAAATACCTCGCGCCGGTAGAGAAGCTAAGTAAGCAGGTCTTCCGCCCTCTCACGGGAAGCAACAGAGGATTTAAGCGCGGGAAGAACAGCGAAAATGGACTTGTGGAGCTGGATGAATTGAGGAGGAGGACACTGACTGCTGATGGTGTCGTGGATGGGAGGAGTGGGAGGATTGTTGGTGCTAAAGATATCAACTTGAAGGTTTTGAATGAGGAGTGGGACAAAAGAAATAGAGAGGGGGAGGAGGGGGGGGGGGGGGAGGGGGGGGAGGAGAGCAGCCAGGGGAGCGATGGAGAGCTAGGGGGGATGCGGGGGGGGTTTGCCCGGGGACTCGCACACAGGAGAAGGTGAGGGAAGCGGTAGGGACACAACTGCAAGTTGAGATCGTAGTATGTAACGAGCCTGTCATCCTAATACATCATCTCGCCCGTTACACGTTGCAGCTTCAGCCAGCCACCAGAGGGGATAGCGGAACTCATGAGTTCCCTTGGAGGCAAATCGAGCTCGGTCATGGATGGAGAGGGGGACAACTTGGAGGAGGGGGAAGGCAAGGGGGGGGGGCTAGTGCTAGGAGACTTCGCAGGAGACATGAGGACGATGTCATTGGGGGGGGGGAGGCTCAGGGCAGTCAGCGGAGGCAGCGGGGGAAACCAAGAAGATTTTGGCGGTGTGATTAAAAAGGGCGTCAGGAAGGTCAGCGACGCAATTATTGACGCGATTGACGGGGGGGTGGGGGGTGGGGAAAGGGGATCTTTCGGTGAAGAGGAAACGGGAGCGGAAGGGGAGGAAGGAACAGAAGGCGAAAGGGGGAGAATCTTAGGGGGAGATGAGACTGAGACTGAGACGGAAGAGTCAGATGACGAGGAGGGAGGGGTGGGGGAGGGAGAGAAGGAGGAGGAGGAGAGAGGGGGGGAGGGTGAAGAAGGAGGGCTTGTCAAACGTTCTCCGGGGGGGGATCATGGAGGGTGAAGAAGGAGGGCTTGTCAAACGTTCTCCGGGGGGGGATCATAAACTGTGAGTGCAAATGAAACACATAAAAGAATGTTTTTGAAAACGGAAAAAATGAGTGTGTAAAGTTGAATTTTAATTCTGTATTTGGACGCACAGTTAGTTTTTAATTGATCAAATTATGGTACAAAAGATTTCAAAATTGTCAATTCTATATTAGAAAATTAAGAATATTTTTTTGAACAAGTTATTTTTCTATATTCATCCATTTTGTGTTTTTTGATGTACTGAATCAATTTTTATAAATCTAAAGCATTTTGAGAGTTTAAATAATCGATTTCAAAATGCTAAAATTACTATGCAAAAATGCATTATTAATTCATATGCAATACAAAGGTTGTTCAATATTGCTTAAAACTTCATATTTTATTTCGAAAGAATGTAGGGTTGCTATTACCATCCTATCAAACTTGAAAAAATGGAATTATTGACCTAGTACGCACTTCAACACAGTCACACACGCTCAGACCGAGCTCCTTAACGCACCTAAGCTAATCACACTGATATTGTTTTGTAGCAACAAACTATTTATTTCGCTTTTCCATCCCCCCCTCCTCTTCCACCTCCATCATCTCGTCGTCCTCATCCTCGTCCCTTGCTTTTCCGCTCTCCAGGGCATTGCATATCTTGCGTCCCAGATCCCGCTTCCATGCAATGCCCGATTCCGCCAAGAGCGAGGCCTCATCATAGACCTCCCTCTCTAGCTGTTCCTTCTTCTCCTTATCCTGGTCGCTGTCCCTTTTCCCTACCCTGCCTAGGCACCCCCCCCCAATCATGGCCTCCAGAAAAGCCCAGTCTGCCGCCTTTCCCACGCCGAACCCTCCGTTCCCAGCCGCCCCCTTGTCCTCGCCTACCCCTCTCAAGACGGCCTCGATGATCATGGTACCGTCCCCCCCTCCCATAACCCCCTTGGTCGGCCTCATCTGCGCGATCATTCTAATCGTCTGTTCCCTCCTCGTGGGCTCCTTCAATCCCTCTAGGATATTCTTGGCGTAACCCACTTGCACCAGCTTCGCCTCAACCCTCTCCCTCCTTTTGTTCCCCCCCTCCTTCACGTCGATGTCTTCAGCCCACCCCCAGACCTCTTCTACGTCCTCCACCTTCCATGTCTGTGTAATCTCCCCTACGACGATCTCAAAGATGTCAGCAATCTTCCCCCCCTCCCTAATTCCCCCCCCTTCCCTCCCCCCCCTCGCGATCCCTACGCCCCCACCCCTCCTCACGACTTCCCTAACGGCGTGTTCCCTACCGGTGCCGACGAACGCCCAACCAGCCCCGAATGCCGAGACTATTTCCGAACCCCCTCCCTTCATCCTTGCCAGCTGTGCGGTGTGTGTGTGTGTGTGGGGGGGGTAAATGTTAGTGGTCATAATTGTTCTCATCTCTCTCCCCTCCCTTCGTTATTTTGTGTCCCGCCCTCTCACCTCAATATATTCCTTAACCCCCTTAAACCTCTCGTCCCCCCTCCCTTCTCCTCCTTGTTCCTTAACGATCCTATCAGCGTAAACCCTGCATCCCCCATCCCCCTTCTTCACGTAGTTCTTCTTCCTATGTTGTTCCCGTGTTTCCCGTGTTTCCTCCTCCCCCCCCGTCGTGTCGTTGTTGTTGTTGTTTCCGAATCTTCTTTTTATTGGTGATGAGAATTTACCTCTCCCCATATCCTTTCCTCCCCCCCCACCCTCCGAGCCTCCGGCTGAGATGGTAACGCGATCTGAGCTGGTAGGAGAATGGGAAGGATCACGAAGAACGACACCCCAATCACCCCAAACCCCTGACCCCTGAGACCGAGGAAAGTTATAGAGAGAGTTCGTTAGAGAGTGAGAGTGTTTCACGTTGGTTAGTTTTCTCATTTCATCCCCCCCCCCTATTACTCTCTCCCCTTTCCCCCTCCCCTAAACCCTCATCTCACCTGTCCCCTTTCACCTTTCCTATATTTCCTAACTCCTCTATATCGTTCCTTCAAATAGTGATTCCTAATTCCCCCCATCTCCTGTACCTCCATATCCCTCTCCTCCCTCCCCCCCCCTCCCTCCTCCTCGTTACTCCCCCCCGTGAACGGTTGGCTTAGCGTGTTGTTGTTATTATTCCCGTCCTTATATCCTTCCCCTCCCTCCCTATTCTCCAGTCCCGTGTTCCCCTCGCTGTTTGCCCAGACTTCCCCCGACCCCGTTACGTTCCTAGAGGTCCCGTTTTCCGACATCCCTCTTCTCCTTTTCCCAGTCCTACCATCCTCCCCTCCTCCCCCACCGCTGACTGCCATAGGTGCTAACCCTGGAAACCCTGGTATGGAGGTGGAAAGAACGTTGGGAGCTGAGGAGACTAGAGTTAAGGACGGGCTCTGTGATGTGAACGATGCGCTCTGCATAACTAGTGGTACTCCACCCCAGCTCTGTGGGACCTCTGCAGTTTCCTTTTCCTTGTTTGTCTCGTTTGGGGTGGTCTGTGTCTCCTCTCTTTCCTCCTTTAATTTCCTCCTCCCCATTGCAACTTCTCTCATCATCCTCGTCCTTTCTAGTCTCAGTCCTCTTACTTGTCCCTCAAGCCCTTTAATCCTCCCCGTGAGTTCCTCCTCTTTAGCTTTCCCTTGTTGTCTAGCTTCTGCAACGGCTGTGAGGTTGCATGCTTCTAGTTCAAACATTTCTGTTGTTTTTGTTTGTAGTATTCTTTCGAGTTCGTTAATCTGTGCGCGTGTATGATGTGTGTGTGTATATTTAGGGGTGCATTTTGGATGTGAGTAAATAAAAGGGTAATATATCAGAATATAAGGGATATTACGCAACACAATCCAACATACATCCACACTACACCAATATACACAATTCCCCATACTCACCTTTGCTAACAGATGTTGTATTGTTTGAGCATTGGAATGAGCATCCCGATTCTCTTCTCCATTTTCAACTCCATTTTCATCAATATTACGGTTAGTTGATCTAGCTATATTAGATGGATGAACTGACTGTACACAAACATTCTCATTATTCATATATATACTACTATTAGAACTACTAACAGACCGAATTATTCCATTCATGGAGAGTTTTGTAGAGGCAAAAAGGACAAAGAGTCCGGAAAGAGGAAAGAGACTTTTTTCCAAATTGTCTCAAATTGTCTCAAATTCCCAATAATTACCCATAACCACCCATAAACACATTCAACATACGACCAACACACAAATAAAATCCAGAAATAAGAGACAAACAAGCCAAAATGAACACCCATTCGGAGGGACAACTTCGGAGGGAGACTGGTGAGAAAGAACTGCTAACCCAAACACTACAGAAAGCTCAACAAAGAGCGCAACAAAGAGCACAACAAAGAAAAAATGATGCAGACTTTGAAGTACAAGGGTCACAGTTTGAAGTTATGTTACCTCCAACATCTCCATCATCTTCACGATACTCAATAGATACAACACAAACAACAGAAACAACAACAACTACAGAACACGCAGAACACGCAGAACACGACGACAAATCTGCATTCGACCGCCTCAATCGTCTAGCCGCTTTCTACGACTCAAACAAGAAGGACATGGAAACAGGTCAAGTCAGAGAGTCCATGGAAGTAAGGAGAGACAACGTCAACGTGATAAGGGGACAGCTCAGAGCAACTACGGAGGAGGAAGAAGAGAACGACGACGAGAATGACGAGGCTGACGAGAATGACAAGAATAATAACAACAACAACGACAACAACGAAAACAATAACAACAACAACAACAACATCAACAACAACAACAACAACGACAACGAAGCAGACCCCCCCCCCACCCCCCCCCCCTCCCCTCCACACTCCACAACATCCTCCCTCCCTCCCTCTCCCTTCCGCACTTCCCTTCAGTCCACCATTTTTTCTTCCACCTCCTCCCCAGCCACCTCCATCGACGTCTCCCTCTCCGCCTCAACTGCCTCTCTCGCTCCTTCCCTCCCTCCCCCCCCCGGTCCCAACCCCTCAACATCAATCCAATCCCTAACCTCATCCCTCCGTCGTTCCTCCCCCCCCCCAAGACCTCAAGAGTCTATAGACGCAAGAGCATCCCAATTCCTCAGAGACTGCAGGTTCATGTTAGGAACCAGCTCCATAGATTCCTCCCAAACCTCAGCATCCGACCTGGACGATGTCCCACCCCTTACCTCAACGAACGATCCGAGCGGGAGCCCGCTGTCGTGGAGCGTTGCGAGCTCTTTGGCGGAAGGGTCACTACAAGGAGTAAACCACCATCACAAGACCGATGACCAAGCCGGGAAAGAACGGTTTGAGATACAAACACAAAGCATGGACAAAACCGAGAGTGACACGAGTGCCGCTCCCACCGCTCCCAACGCTCCCACCGCTCCCACCGCTCCCGCCCCAAATGTCCAGGCAATTGTGCCCTCGGAGGTCAAGCTACTATACCCGAACGACACCATCCTAGCCGACATGTGCGACCGTCTCGCCGTCCTAAGGCTCGCCGTAACCCTAAAGGAAGCGATATAACCAAAAAAAAAACCAAACCCCTTTCTTACAAGTATTAAAAATTGTCAATTGTCACCGCCTCTTTCTTCGGTTTTTTTCACGGTCCCCCCCCCCTTACCCTCCCCAAGTCCCCCCCCCCCGGTCCTCTAACCCCCTCAACTGTGAATATCCCAAGGAGCACGGACATGTGTGAACACATCCTAACCCTATCCAAACCCTCAACCATCCACTGGAGAGAGAGAGAGAGAGAGAGAGAGAGAGAGAGAGAGAGAGAGAGAGAGAGAGAGAGATAGAGCGGAGCCGTAGCCAAAGCGGTCGGGTGTAAGATGTTCTCTTGTTAGTGTACAACCCCCTTCCCCTCCCCCTCCCCCCAAGGCCTTATTTTCTTTTCTCTCTCTCTCTCTCACCTCGTTACTACCCCCCCCCACCACGACATCAACGGGACAACCAACTACGTCGGGAGAGACGGATACGTCACTATCACTCCTCCTGTAAGAGAGAGAAGGGATGAACGTTTAGTGAACGACGAAATAATTACTCCTTGGAAGTCTCTCACCTCCTCTTGTCGTCCTTTGAAATACCTCCTAAATCAACACCACCTAATGTGGCCTCCCTGCGTCTCTTCTTTACCCTCTCCTTTGTCCCTAAACCAATCATCCTAAAGAGTGGGAGGGGTTCGGGTTTTAGGAAAAGCTTAGAACACATAAAAAACTTCCTATCGCAGGATATTAAAAACAAAAAAAACAAAACGAAAACCCAACTCTCCTCACCTGTTCAAGTCCCCATAACCGCGCATAAGAACCTCGGTCTCTAACTTTCCGAGGCCAGACATGACACCTAGGAATGGTGGGGGTGGAGGAAACGGTGACCCCAAGACGGAAGCAGAAGATGAGGAGGAGGAGGACACTACCGTGGATGTAGACGAGGTGGAACGCGAGTCTTGGGTGGGGGGGGGGGAGTAAAGGGGATAAAACGTTAGTAGGGTCTTGACAAACCTTCCAGGGCCTCCGGTCCTCGTCGCATGCAGACACACTGGTCCCCTTTTGCTTCACGATTTTCCAAACTCACCCTTCTTCCCCCCCCCCCCCCCCTCCGTGACCTTGGCCAGTCTCCTCATGTTCCTCCTCATCGTGCTATACCAGTGGTTCTTAATGCTGTTATCCGTCCTCCCCGGTAGTCCCTTTGCTATTTCCGCCCACCTGTTCCCTACGCTTTGTTGCGCTTCACGGATGTAACGTTCCTCGGATGGCGTCCAGGGGGTCTTCTTTATTGAAGGATCGAGATGGTTTAACCAACGTGTCCTACACTGCTTACCGGAACGGGAGATACCGTAAAGGGAAGTCAGAGAGGAGGCTACTAAAGACCATTTTTTAGTACCGTTCTCTTTCACTAATGAGACGATAGTGGAATCCTAAGGGCGAAAGGAGGGGTTAGGTAAACGAGATTTTTTCATCGAGAGTTTTCGCAAACAAGGGTCTGTAAGGTTGTCCTAGTAGGAGTTTGTCCTAGCAGGGAGTTGGGCCACCCTCGTGGGTGAGGGGGCATCCAACAGGAACGTTCTTATTGGTATTTCATGTCTCCACAAATCACACGGTCCGACTTTTTCCAGCCCGCACGGAACATTACACGGAAGATCGAACACGAATGCACGAGTTTGAAGGCAAAGTAAAGATTTTCTCGGGGGTTACAAGATGGGGCGTTGGGTGGAATCCTGCCTAAGGGAACAAGTTCGAGGACTGAAAATATATCACACGAGTACGTACCTCCTCAGATGTCCACGCACGCCTCTCAGACTTCAAGTTCCTCTCCATAGGTGCTTGAACTTTGGTTTTGTTCGGTGGCCTAATTTATTTGGCAACTCAAATTTCCAGAAGATTTTTTTGGGTTTGGGGTTTGGGCAACATTGGCAAGAAAGCTGTATTATACTGTATTATAGGCTTTAGATACTTTTACGACCGACCTAACTCTTCACAATACAAACAACGATACTACTACCTACATCATATCCAAAACACATTGTAGTTAGCTTCAATTTGGTCCCCAACAAAACTACATCGTCCAAATCCCTAACTTTCAATCTCCTTCTCTTCATCTTACCATTCACGCCATATCCTAGCTCAAGCGCTGTCTGGACTATTACGATCATCCTTCCCAAATCCTTCCCAAATCCTTCCAAAAATGCCCAAATCAGCAGTGTACTCTGGCAAAGAGAGATTCTCAGGAGATCGTGAACTCACAGAGGTGACTTTTGCAAAGGGAGTGACGTCGATTGGCTATAACGCCTTCAGGGGATGCTCCTCCCTCGCAGCCATCACAATCCCAGACGGAGTGACGTTAATTGGCTATGGCGCCTTCTGCCAATGCTCCTCCCTCACGGCCATCACAATCCCGGACTCTGTGACGACGGTTGGCAATACGACCTTCTATGGATGCTCCTCCCTCGCAGCCATCACAATCCCGGACGGGGTGACAACGATTGACCATAACGCCTTCAGCAGATGCTCCTCCCTCGCAGCCATCACAATCCCCGACTCAGTGACGACGATCGGCAATCAAGCCTTCAACGAATGCTCCTCCCTCACGGCCATCACAATCCCGGACGGAGTTACGTCGATTGGCAATATGGCCTTCTATGGATGCTCCTCCCTCGCAGTCATCACAATCCCGGCCTCGGTGACGACGATTCACAGGCACGCCTTCGACGGATGCACCGCCCTCACTGCCATCACAATCCCCGACTCAGTGACGACGATCGGCAATTGCGCCTTCTCCGGATGCTCCTCCCTCACAGCCATCACACTCCCGGACTCAGTGACAACGATTGGCAATGGCGCCTTCGCATATTGCTCCTCCCTCACGGCCATCACCATCCCGGACTCAGTGACGACGATTGTCTATGGCGCCTTCTACGGATGCTCCTCCCTCGCAGCCATCACAATCCCGGACAGAGTGACCTCGATTGGCAATGGCGCCTTCAGTAGATGCTCCTCCCTCACAGCCATCACCATCCCAGATGGAGTGACGTCGATTGGCGCTGAAGCCTTCAGTGATTGCTCCGCCCTGACGAAACTCATTCTATCTCCTGCTGTTTCCATCGGTGAAGACTGCTTCACAAACTGCACTGCCCTAATCGCTGCCGCCGCTGATAAAAATATGTCGACCGTCGAGGACCTCCTCCATTACAGGTGGCATCGCAATGTTGCTGTGATCGAACGCGTCAACGCTCTGCTGTGCCTCAAGGGAACCTGGGATCACGTGGAGAATCACCCCAGTGGACCGGATAGTCTGAAGAGGAAACGAACGGACGAAGCTCCGCTTAGGTTAACCGAAACACGCGAGAAGATTCCGAAAGTTTTGTGGAGAGTCATTCTGGAGTTCCTTTAAGGCTGGCCATATAGTGCCGTGTTATTGCATAAATAAACATGAAGAAGTAAATTCATCCCTTTATCAATATTAATTAGAGACGTATATACGTATAATGAATACATATGATATTTGAGACGGTAATTCCTAAATAGTTAACGTATAATAAATAAAAATTGTTTTCCCTCATAATTTCGTTGATTTTGGAGCTGACTCCTTCCCCCTTCCCTCACGGCCCTCAAAACCTCCTCCGCCCCCTCGAGTCCCGTAAGGTCCCTTCCCCTCTTTCTCTCTCTCCCCCCCCCCCCTAACCCAAACCTCAGCCGCTACCCCCCCCACGGCCCTCCTAACGTCGACGTCAGGGTGCGATTAGACAATAAAAAAAAGGGCAGTAATGAAAGCAGAGATGAATGTCGCGAAGATACTGACAGACAAGTGTCCTGCCCCCCCTCCCCCCCCCCCTAGATACTCCTTTGCGAAGGCTTTGCCGAGATCGCCACACGTCCAAGCATCCCCTTCAGTACCAGCTACAGCGAGACCCGTTTTCAGATCGCCAACCTGAGAACAAGATACACCCATGCACGTAAATTGGCTTTCGAGGGCGCCCACGCATTTTTTCCAATCAGGTAAATAAACTTCTGTTTTGAACATATCGACGCACTTGAAGAGGATGTCTCCGGCGACAGAGGAACAATTTTGAACTTGAGGAATCACAGTCGCTGCAAACCCGTAAAGCTCCCCGACCTCCTCAGCCATGACCTCCGTCGTTTGTAAACGACGGACTGTCGTCCCCCCCAGGTTCTTTCCGTTTTTGAAGAGATACTGCGGTGAGCAAAGCGGGATCGTGCAAAGGATTAGGATAAAGAACAACAAGTTTTTGACGAATAGAAAGGCTCACCTGGGTGGTCGCTTGGACCTGCGGGATCAGGACTGCGTTCTGTATTCCTTGGAATACTCCATCCAATTGATCACAAGAGGCTGGGGTCTCCAAACCAAGGAGATACTGCCCAGTTTGCAGTAGTCCATTCAACTGGTAGTAGCAGGGGAGTAGAACGTTAGTAAAGTATTTATTCCTCTTCATCATGAGGCCGTAAATGCCATTGCCGAAGTTCTTGAACGCATTGAGGTCGGCGGAATACATTTGCGAGCCGGTCAAGAAGGCCACAGCTTCGTCGAAATGTTTCATCCCCGCACCGTAGTCAGGGGTAGTCGATAGCCCGGTGCTGGGGCAACTAAGGTCCTGCAGCGTAGCCTTAACCTCTCGTAGAGCGTAGGTTGTGAGAAGAGAATACTGAACTACCTTCTTGATGAGTTCATTCCTCGCACCAGCGGAAACTCCGGATGTCGCGTACGTAAACCTTTCATAGTCCGTGCCTTCCCAAGCACCCATGAGCATCTCGTTGACCCAGTTCTTCGATCCCCAATAGTCGACGTTATTGTTTGAAATTTCGAAGTCGAAGGAACCGTCCGTCCTGTAGCCAGCATTGAAGCGCTCGAGGGTTCTCAATTGATTATTTTGTACATCTGGGTCGGCATTCCAGTAGGTCTCCGAGCCGTCCGTTTGTGCGATCATTTTGCACGCGGGTTTGAGTTGCTGGTACACGTCGTCCGGCATCGAGACCTGCGGGTTATCGCAATTACTCTTGAAAGAGTTGTACCCCGAATGGTAGATATGCTTGGCGCTGGAGAAGCCTCCAGGGAATACTGTGATGGGCGAACGAAGGGAGTCACGATAGGGATGAGATCATTTCGGGAAGTATAGTCAGCTAAAGTCGGTCGGATCGAAGTACGGACACACAGGGCTCCTCTTACCGAGATCGGAGTTCGAACCCTTGACAAGCGTCATGAAATTTGCCATGAAGGAAATGTCGTTGTCCATCAACAAATGTTGGTAGATGTTTGTGGTGAACTTGTACTCAACGAAAGGCATAACTGTGGGCGCTTCGAATGCGCCAGTCAGATCAACACCGTTGAAATACCAATGTTGTTTCACCGGATCATCGGTGGAACTGCGGGAACTTGGCAGAGAATTGCAGGTAGACATGATAATCTCGTAAGTAGGGAGGGCGCCCCCAACGGCCAGGAACTTATCCTCGTTGCTAATCGAAGAGGGTGGCACGACGAGTTGTCCCAAGTCTTGGCAAAAAGTGAAGCCGAGGCACTGGTAATTCTCCGCGATAGAAGTCACGATTTCGGCGAAGTTAGCCTTCATTGCTTCAACAGTGCCACCACCAAGGATTTCCTCACTCGTCAAAAATGTACCTTGTGAAAGGGTACTGTCTGCCGTTACTAGCACAGGAAGGGTCCCAATGATATTATTCAACATTTTGGGGTAACCGTCCTTGGGAGAACAGGATTTCATCTTTGCCGTCACCGGCAGAGCGGACGATTGTGCCATAATGGTGATCGATGATAATGAGGCCACGTCAACATTTTGGCTCTTGGCGACGATCAATTGGGATAAGCGCAGAAGTAGTTGCTGGACGTTGACGGACGAGAGAGTACCTTGAATGCGGCGTTCCTCAACATTAAGCTGCTTAGGATTTCTGGCAGTGTCGTCGGAGAAGAGAGTACAGTCGTCAACCTCACTGCTTTTTTGTGCTCTTAGTGCATCTTTCATGAAGTTTGAGTTAATCACGCACTGCCCTTCGTTGGAAACAGCGTCAGTTAGAGCCATCGCGTTCATCCCGTTAGCCAGCTGGAGAACTTCGTTGCTTCCTGGAATTATCGCGAATTCTTTGAATCCAGTCTCTGCGAGAGAGTACGCGCTGAAGTTTCCTCCGCTTCTCCATCCTCCCTCTGCTCCCGCGAAAAAGCAGACTCCCTCGTCACAAGCCTGCGACGACCGAAGGGGTCAGCAGTAAGAAATAAGATACCGTTCCCTACTTCTGTGTTACCCTGCTGCTCACCTTAACGTTCCCGAAGTTATTATTCGTTACACCATTTCCGCAATCTGACACGCAATCTCCGAACTCATACGAGGCATACGGGAGTGTTACGTCTTGGATCAGGGCGTCGGTCATGACCGCGGCACACGCTTGTTTTTCTAGCTCAGTCGACGATTTCGTAATTGTCTTGCATTCCTTAGATTTCCAGATGTAATCGATCCACTCGTGACCCCATCCTTTTCCAAGAACGGAGATGTACTGATTGAAGGAAATGGTAGTCGCTTGGGTGGGCACTTTCTCGCCCAATCCTTTCAAGGCACGAAGGCTAGTTTCATCCTTAAATGATGTCTGGCCATTTTCGTAAATACTCACGGCAGTAGCTGAGACGAGAGAAGCGATCGTAAAATACCACGGCGATTAGATGGGGGCGAAATTCTAAAGCTTTGACAGCTTCTTCCCTCAGTTTAGGTTTCGTCGCTACTGTGCGCAACCACACCTCACCTCGATCACCCATCATGATGTTGTCATAAATTTCCCCAATATCAATATTCATCTGGCATCTTTGGTAGACCTGCTTTTCGGGAATCACATTCTCGACCCACCCCACGTTGTACTGCTCCGCGACAATATAACCCAAGGTCGAGGACGGTAGGGTAACGGGAAGGTTGGAGTTGAGAGTTGATTTGCAAAGTTCCTTGGCAGTCATGGAGGGCACCGTCGTACTGGAACTTGTGCTAGTCCCGTCGCTAACGTCGAAAAGGTCACTGCACACGATTCCGAGGCACGGAAGGCTCACCAGGATGCTGTTCATAATGCCGGTTTGCCCCCCGGCGCGATAGTAGTTTTTCTTGGCAGTGTCATAGTCAGCCTCAAAGTTCAGCCCCATCGCGATGCTGCGACGAGTGAAGCGAATCGCGAAGTGGATAAGTGCAATAAGGATAAGAATGCGTCAAGAGATGCGTCAAGAGATGGGCGATGATTAATATGTATCACGGCGATTACAGAGAGAGAGAGAGGGAGTATACGTAGGGAGTATACGTCACTAAAATAAGGTCCTCGCTTCACTCCGCCTCGCCCCCACTTACTTTTCGGCGGCGAAATTGTCGCATTGGGAGATCTTCGATAGAAGAGCCTTGGCGAATGCGTTGGCCTCGGCGAGGTACTCCTGCCAAGGTGTTAACGAAGGGTCGGTAGAAACGGTTGAGGTGAAAAGTGTGTTGAGTTGTCCAGTGTAGTACAATGCTCCAGCAACCATAGGGATTGCAAAGAGGGATTCAATCTTGTTTACAATGTCCTTCATTTCACCTAAAAGCAGCTGCGAGGTAGGGCTGGCATCAGCGCCGAGGCCGCAGTAGTCGTCGTCGGTGTTGACCATTGTCTTCAGCTTGTTGGCGTTGTCGAGGAACTCGTTGCAAAAAGGTGCAATGCCTGGGAAACGGGGTTTGTACTTTTGTTGCAAATAGCACCAACTGCCCGTAAACCCTTGTTTGAACGGATAATTGCTAGATGCAGCGAATGACGGCTTCAAGAGAACTCCCGTGTTGTCCGCAACCATGGATCTCCCGAGAGCGAAAGCGACGGCTTCATCGAGGGCATTGAAGTTGGGCGAGGAGCCGGGCCCCTTGCCTGCGAGGCAGTCGCCCAACTGATCGTTCAGCTCACTAATGACGTACTGGTTGAGTATCATGTAGGAAGAGAGCTTGGCCAAGGCTTCTCCCCTTGCTTTGCAGGTGGCCGTGGTAAATGTGTTGGTCCTATCCACGTAAGAATTTACGGGGATGGTAGGAGGCAAAGCGTCAGAGGTGATCAAGGAAGCGTACCATGCAGGAAAGGCGGAGGTGTCGACCATGTTGGTCGAAGGGGTTGAGGATCTGTGGTGGTGAGTGGCGGAGGAGCGAAGCGATAATGAGAAAAAAGAACGTGAAAGTCCACGGCGATTAATGGTTAAAGAGGGGGGCTCAACGCTTCCGCTCCTCATACCGCTTATTCTCACCTTTCTTCAAAATAAATGGCTTCGCTGGTACAGGAGTCGCTTGTGAGAGCGCATTTCGTGTTGGTGACGCTCATCCCGTTAATAGTCCTCCACTTTGGTTTACCGCTTGCCACCTCCTTAGCTTTTTGACTGAAAGCGCCGTTGAATTCGATGTTCGATGAATGGTAAAAGTCGCAGGTTTTGAGGAACGATTTCTTCATGATGGCGTCGATCAAAGAGTTGGAATGGCTGCAGTGGTAGGGTAGGGGGTGCTTAGGGTTAGTTGCGTCGACAGTCGGTATTGACAAGCGAAGAGAGAGAGAGAGAGAGAGAGAGAGAGAGGTTTGACGTGACGCACGATTTACTGCCGATATATATTATATCACAAGGGTGAAGAAGTCAACAAACAATCCACGAATGTAAAATGTTACAATACACGAATGTAAAATGTTATGCGGCTCACTTCGCCCACTCGCTGTTGCACTCGCTTCCCGCTTCGTTCGCTCGCCGCTACAATCTCACCTCCTGACGTTAGACATAGGGACGTAGACCTCAGTCAAGTCTCCAGTTTTTGATTTGTCTGCTTCGTAGCCCTCTTGAACAACGTTTCCGAACCAGTTTGATTCTTCGTTTTCATCGATAGTTCCCCCCCACTCATCAAGGTATCCCATGCGTGTGCAAGTCCACGAATCCGAATACGTTCCGACCTCTTCGTCACAGATTTGGACCTTCAAGTAGATGAGCATCTTCATAATGATCTTTGTCATCTCCTCAATTTTTTCAGTGTCTGAAGGGTCGCTGGGAAAGTTTGCCTCTTGATAGTTTGTCTGGGAGACGGCAGTCAACAGCTGCGAAGTCGCGTAGGACGTAATACTCAGGAAGTTGCCGAAGGTGGTAAGCAGTCGAATCAGGGCGGAGCGTGGGGTGGCGCCTGGGTTGATGAGGAAGCTAAGAACGTTTCTCGCGTTCGAAATATCCACCTGTTTCCCGAAGTCCTCAGCCAAACTAATCAAGTAAGCAGCATCAGACGATCCATCCAAGTTGGGTTGCTGCGATGGGTTGGTGGTGATGATGGTTAGCAATACTAATAAAGCGGGAAGCGATGCAAGTTGCAGGAGTACTGTTTGTTTATGTCACGCACTACGATTTAATCGCTACGCTCATCGCTGGTCCTTTTGAACATCGTTCTTACCTCATCGAATGTTGCAGAGGAGCCCGGAGAATAGATGGCTTGTTCCAAAGTCGGGTTGCCGAAGGAGCACTTATTGTTCAGAATCAGCGATTTCATTTCAGAAAGACTCGAAAACATGATGTACGAGGGATCGGAGACAAAGCCATTCCAACCATCTGTTGAGTCGCTTACGTAACCCGCTAGACTAATGGTTTTCCAGCTCTTGACGACTGGGCTACCATCTGCAGCAGGGGTAGCAAATAGCATCGAAGTCGTGTTGCCGGAAGCGAGGCTCGCAGCAACATCAAGTAAATAACTAGACGCCTGAATCACGTCCGTTATCGACCCTGTGAGGGGTTCGACGTTGTCCAACTGTTCCTGGTTCGTGCACACAAAGGCGGCCAGAGAAGCAAGGCCTTCAGTGTAGTAACGAACAACAGTGAGCATGGAGGCGGTGGAGACCTTCATCGCATTGCCGAGGCACGTCTGAGTTAGGTCTGGTCCCACACAGGCAGCAAACGCATCCTTAATGGTTTCCGTCACGAAGGTGTTCAGGCCGACGGCGAGCTGGGTGGCGTGGGGAGGGGGGGTGCAGGGGTTAAATCGAGTCCAAAGGGTTGTTAGGGGTGTCTTCGTCATCATCGTCTTCGTGTCTTACTACGACCCGATGGAGGTCGCACTGGCATATACAGTACCGACGATCCAATATCCTCTTAGTGGCTCGCTTTGCTTGCCGTGTTCACGCCGCCCTTCCATTTTGATCTCACCTTCCACTTATCCTGGGCGAATCCAGCCGGCTCTGACTGGGGAAGCCAACCGTTGTTTAGGAATCCGCAAGCGTTGGCCTTGTTGAAACTAAAATCTTCGAACTCGTCGTCGAGTGTGACAGCGCAGAGACTGGTCGAGCTGTAGAACCAAACGGAGGCCGCGGTACCTACGGAGGGGGGGGACAGGGACGCAGCCATAGACTCGAAACTGAGAGTGGTGTCGGGGATGGTCTCAGAGTAGGCGGCGGCGAATTTGGCCTCGCAGTTGGCAGGGGAACCTGTACCCCCATTGCTGATGTTGCAGTCAGCAGAAGAAGCAGCATCGTAGAGAGAATCATAGACTGTAGGAGGGAAAGAGCGGGGGGACTAGTGTGAGGTGGGCGGGCGAGTGATTGTCTACATTATGCACATAAGGTGACACACTGTAGGCTTCATCGAATTGCTCCCATTCTTGTTGCTGTGTTGTCATACAGTTGCTCCCATTCTCGTGGCTCCCATACTCACCCTTCGCGTACGCATCAACGTTGTAAGAAGTTTCGTAGGTGGTGGTCCCAATGTCGATCTTCCCAAAACGAGAAGTAGGATCAATGATGAGTTGTGAGATTGGGTCAGCGAAAGTATTGTGGTTCGTAGCGTCCACAGAGGACGGAGAGAGGAGGAGAAGGGGAAGGAGGAACACCTTCATGCTACAAAAAGCGAAGGGAAGCGGCATCGACAAAGGGGTTAGAAAAAACCTTGCAGAGCAAAAAATGAGTGTGCCGACAAGTGCTTGGCGTGTGCTGCAGAAAAAGTAGGAGAAATAAACGCCCAACTCCTTTACCAACCCAATCTCAGCTTTGATATAATTCAACAAAAGGTATAAACAGAGCTGAATCCCCGAGAACTACATAGAAAGGGCAAATATTCTCCCTCATTCCCCTGTCGACAAGTGCTTGGCGTGTGCAGCAGAAAAAGTAAAGGAGAAATAAGCGCCCCCATCTCCTTTACAACCCAATCTCAGCTTTGATATAATTCAACAAAAGGTATAAACAGAGCTAAATCCCCGAGAACTACATAGACAGGGCAAATATTCTCCCTCATTCCCCGACTCGAGAAGGCAAAAAGATTTCAGGCTGAAATTTTGACAAAAATGGGGACAAAGCGGACGACCTTGAATATTCCCTACGTGGGGAAATGGAGGACGAGAGTCAACTTACGCGAGTAGTAGACGTGTAGACGGGTTTGCTTATCGAGGGGATGAAGCAAATGTGGATTGCTTCAGCACACTTTTTTTGGGGTTCCACGCGCCCCTTTTCTTGAAAGTGGGGTTTTTGAGGAAATTGGAAATTGCCTTTATTCGTTTTTTGATGGCAGCGAGCGAAGCGAGCCGCGGAGAGGGCTGTGTTAGGGGTGCGGCGAGCAAAGCGAGCCGCGGAGAGGGCTGTGTTAGAGGATTCAATCATGCGAGGATCCAACCATGCGACCATCCCAATCATGCGACGATCCCCATCATGCGACGATTTCCACGCTCACCCTTCATCCCACCCTATGAGTGGCCAGCTTGCATGATATCTGCGTAGCAGATGGGACAAAGTGGACGATGTAAATAGCAATAAATGATAAAATCATGAAACTCCTTAATGCTTTCGTTGCACTTGCTGCGGTTCTCAACAACGTGAATGGAGAGGTAAGGATATTGTTGTGATTAAAGTTTATGGAAGTAGAGGCATATCAGGGGAAATTTGGAGGGGCAACGACGACGTCGGGATGGAAGTTTCGGCATGTTGGGGGTATTGGGGAGAGAAGAGGATTGCGGAGGGAAGGAGGAGGCTTAAGAAGGGGTTTGGGGGAGTTATCTGGCGCGAGTATCGAAAATCGGAGCATTGGGAGGAAGTTGAAGGGTGCTCAAGTCGGTCTTCATGAGGTGGAACGTTGTGTGTGGGGGCGGCGAGCGAAGCGAGCCGCGGAGAGGACTATGTTAGGGGTGCGGCGAGCAAAGCGAGCCGCGGAGAGGGCTGTGTTAGAGGCGGCGAGCGAAGCGAGCCGCGGAGAGGGCTGTGTTAGAGGCGGCGAGCGAAGCGAGCCGTGGAGAGGGCTGTGTTGAAGGATTACGCCCAAAGCGTGAAGTGTTCTAATCCCTCGTAAATTCCGTTCATCGCAGACGTACACTATTACTCTTAGAGGAAAGAGGATTCCGCTCGTTGGCAAGGATTTGACGGTGAAGGATGTCAAGGCAGCATGTGGAGAGGCGAGTCCAGGGTTGAAGGAGGTGAGGAGGGGAGGGCGGCGAGCGAAGCGAGCCGTGGAGAGGGGCGGCGAGCGAAGCGAGCCGCAGAGAGGGCTGTGATAGAGGATTACAATCATGCGAGGATTTTAACCATGCGACCATCCCAATCATGCGACGATCCCCATCATGCGACGATTTCCACGCTCACCCTTCATCTCACCCTTCATCCCACCCTTCATCCCACCCTTCATCCCACCCTTCATCCCACCCTTCATCCCACCCTTCATCCCACCCTTCATCCCACCCTTCATCCCACCCTTCATCCCACCCTTCATCCCACCCTTCATCCCACCCTTCATCCCCAGGACGACATGACTGTGCTTTGCAGTGGCGAGAAGCTCAGCGAGATGGGTAGCAAGCTGTCTGAGTGTGGAGTCGAGGACGGCGGAGTGATCAACGTGGTTCCCAAGAAGAAGAAAAAGGCAAAGAAGGCCGCTCCGGTGCCTTCCACCGCGTCGGTCGATGCGGCATCGGGCGCGTCCTCCCTGGGGGGGGGCATGGATGACCTACTGAAGGGATTTGGGGCGGGGGGAGGGGAAGGCATGGATGACATCATGAAGCAGGTGGCGGCGATGCAGGGGGCCAAGGATCCAGTAGAGGTGAGGGGGTGGGGGGGGGGAGGGAGGAGCGGAGGAGGGAGGAGCGAAGCGACGACCGATTGGTGCGGCGAGCGAAGCGAGCCGTGGAGAGGGCTGTGTTGAAGGATTACAATCATGCTAGGATCCCAACCATGCGACGATCCCAACCATGCTAGGATCCCAACCATGCGACGATCCCAACCATGCGACGATCCCAACCATGCGACCATCCCAATCATGCGACGATCCGTATATAGCCCCATAAACTACACCCATGCCCATCCTCCTCTTCGCCTCCCCCTCCCCCTCCCCCCCGCCCCCTCACAGATGCTCCGACTCATGCAGAAGATGCTCAAAAGCCCTGCCGTCTCTGGTTACCTCAACGACCCAGCGAAGATAGAGCAGGCCAGGCAGATGGTGATCTCCAACCCCATGCTCAAAACCATGGTCTCTTCCAGCCTTCCGGGGTTCGACGAGATCCTGGGGTCCAAGGAGAGGTGGGCGGAGACCATGGTGGCTGCGAGGGATATGTACCTCAACATGGGAGAGGAGGTAAGGGGTAGAAACGGCGTTTCCGTTCCCGTTCCCGTTCCCGTTCCCGTTCCCGTTTGAAGAGTTGAGGCGAACTCCCTCAAAAACTACCTCAGAACTCGCGTCCCTCCTCTACCCCGCCCCTTACACTTGCAACCTCGAATCCTAACACACATCGCACCACGACCACGCAGGAAATCAAAATGATGGCCAAGATGATGGAGGGTCAAATGGGAAAAAGTGGACCAATGGGTGGACCAATGGGTGGAGGAATGGGGGGAGGAATGGAATCTTCTGACCAGTCTCTCGATGAGCTCGATGAGGATTAAGCATAATGTGGAGTATGCATAAGGGAGATTATGTAAAGGCAATGAACCTCAAAACGCTTTGGATTTCTTTAGTCAGCTTGTTATGTCATCGATCGTTTCGTATCGTTACCAACGGGTCCGTTTCTCCCGTTCCCGTTCCCGTTCCCGTTTGAAGAGTTGAGGCGAACTCCCTCAAAAACTACCTCAAAACTAGCGTCGCTCCTCTTCACCCGACTCTACCCCGCCCCTCCCCTCTCCCCTCTCCCCTCTCACCCCTCACCCCTCACCCCTCACCCCCCCTCACCCCCTCACTGCACCCCCTTAAAATAATGCTGTGATTTACAGAGAATAGACGCAAATTTATCACAAGAAGTCCACGCACTTCGCCCTCATCATCATCCACTTTTCGCTCCTCACCAAAACAATGCTCTCCCATACCCCGACCCTCTAGACGAACTTGCTCTGGTTCGCGACGACTGCGTTTGCTTCCACAAAGGTCATGTTCTGCGTTCCCTCTCCCTCCCTTCTCACGGGCAGGGGCTTGTTGAGGTTGACCTTGAAGTTGGTGACGAACAGAGGGTTGTCCTTCTTGAGCACGTCGTCGTTGACGCTGATTCCATCAAAGTACTGCTGCAAGATCTCCTGCAGGTCCGAATTTTCCTTCCGCAGAGTCTCCTCCGCTTTCTCTATGCTGAGGGCATCGAGCAGAACCTTGTTGTATTTCTTCCAGAAGTTGTCGAGGTGGTTCCATTTGCCGACAGGCTTCCCGCTTTCGCTCCACGCGCTGCTACTGAGAGGGGTGACCTCTACCCCATCCGTGCTCGCTCCTTCCCCCCCTTCTCCCTCCTCCTTCTGCTTCTTGATCATGGCCTCCGCCTGCTTCTCGATCTCACCCTCGACACTGCTGACGTAAAAGGGGGTGACCTTCTCCTGCTCCGTTTCCATCTTCCTTCCGAGCTCAGCGAGCTGCGGCGAGCGAAGCGAGCCGTGGAGAGGGCTGTGTTAGAGGCGGCGAGCGAAGCGAGCCGCGGAGAGGTGGAATGGTCTGCTCCGCTTCATCCACATCCACCGGTTTCGTGAAATACATATCTTGGGTAGCACTGTTCTTCCCATTCTCACCTTGAGGATCCTCTCAGCGAGCTGCGGCGAGCGAAGCGTGCGGCGAGCGAAGCGAGCCGTGGAGAGGGCTGTGTTAGGGGTGAAGCGAGCCGCAGAGGATCACAATCATGCGACGATCCCCATCATGCGACGATCGGTCATATATTGTACACAGGCACAGGTCGTTATCATTTCTTCCCATTCTCACCTCGCACTTATCCTTGAGGACGTTCTTGCTCGAGTTGGCATTCTTGGTGAGTTCATTCAGCCTGCTCTTCTGGGTGTTGCGGAACCTGTTCATCCTGCTCTTGAGGTTCTGGAAGTGCTGCTGGATTCCATTCTGCAAGGTGCGGAGAGGAGGCGAGCGAAGCGTGCGGCGAGCGAAGCGAGCCGTAGAGAGGGCTGTGTTAGGGGTGCGGCGGGCGAAGCGAGCCGTGGAAGGGCATATATTGTACACAGGCACAGGTCGTTATCATTTCTTCCCATTCGACGCGCGAGGGCTAACAATTTCTTCTTTGGTGGGAAGAAGGTACCGCTCACCACCTCCACACCACCCCTTCCCCTCTTCCTCCCCCCCCCCCACCCCCATTTTTCTCACCTTTTCCTCGCTGAGACTGGCGTTCCTCTGCTGGCACTCCTTTTTGTTTTGGCTGATCTTCATCTTCCACGTCTGGAGCGAGCTCTGGAGCCTGTCGATTTTCCTTATTTTCTGCTCGATCTCCTTGCTAAGCTCCTGGTCCTTCCTCGTGAGGTTCTTGAACTCCGTCGTTCTCTGGTCAGTGTGCTGCAAGTACCCATAATGGGCATTCTCAAAGAGCCCCTCCAGAGTTTCGATCTGGGTGTCCAACGTGATCCTGAGAACGTTGATCTCCTCGAGGTTCTTGTTTCTGATTTCCTCTCTGAGCTGCTCGTGCTCTTGCCTGGCCTCGGCTTCCCTCTCCTGCTCCTCAGCATCGATGGCAGTCATGATGTCGTTGAGCTCCTTAACCTCGCTGGATGGTGCGGAGAGGCGGCGAGCGAAGCGAGCCGTGGAGAGGGATGTGTTAGGGGTGAAGCGAGCCGCGGAGAGGGAGGAGCGAAGCGAAGACCGAAAACGCACAACAGGGAGGAGCGAAGCGACGACAGAAAACGGACAATGCTCTCTAAGTGCTCTCTAAGTGCTCTCTAAGGGCTAACAATTTCTTCTTTTGGTGGGAAGAGGGTACAACTCACCTGGAGTGCTGGCTGACGATGAGTCTCCTCTCTTTGTCGAATTCGTTCTCTAGGGTCTGGAGCTCTTCTTCAAACTCCTGCTCGAGCCCGAGAAGCCTCGCGTCCTGGAGATCAATGAGCTTGTCCATGTTCTGAAGGTGGGTGCGGAGGGCCATTCCGAACTGGTCCTCAGCCTCCTCCAAGTCGCGATCAAGCATCTGAATAATGGCGTCCTTCCTGTCGACGTCCCTTTCGTGGTTCTGGCTCAGGACCTGGGGGGACGAGCGAAGCGAGCAACGAGCGAAGCGAGTCGAGGAGAGGGTGGGGGGGGGTGAGTGGGGGGGGTGAGTGGGGGGGGTGAGTTATTGCTGAGAAGGGTAACTAAGTTGCAGTAGTGGAGGGAGGAGCGAAGCGACGGAGGAGCGGTACGACGACCGAAAACGGACAATGCTCTCTAAGTGCTCTCTAAGTGCTCTCTAAGTGCTCTCTAAGTGCTCTCTAAGTGCTCCTCAACCCACCCCCCCCTAAACGCACAACAGGGAGGAGCGAAGCGAAGTCTGAAATACCCCAAGTTCGAGTTCATCGGATCGGAGCCCATTGATTTCGATTCACCTGATACGAACCACCCCCCCCCTTCGCCCCCCCCCCCTCCCCTCCACCAACTCACCTCAATCTCCTTCCTCAAACTATCGACCTTGTTGATTCTCATGATTTTCCTCCAGAGAGTCTGAATCTTCAGGCTGTTCGCCCTACTGTTCCTCTGCTCTTGCTCCATCTTCTGTTTTAATATCCGTTTCGCCTCGAGGTACTTTGCCCTCATCAGGTCGGTCTCCTTCACAGCATGGAGCTTCGACTCGTCACCGGCCAGCCCGCTGGAGGTTATGGCCGCCCCCTTACTGCTCTTACCGAGGCGCATATTGAGGTTGGGGTCTAATTAGGAAGGGTCCGGATGAGGCTGTTAGGGAAGGGGGAGAGGTCTTTTTGGGAGCTTCTGACTTCCTTGACGGGATTTCGAGTACTTGTAGGTTTAGATTGCCGTTCGATATTATGTCTCAGGCAATGGGGGTTGGGTAGGGTGGGGTCGATTGCGTGAATTGGAAAAATTATTTGGGTCAATTCGGAGTCAAGGTCCGCAAAAAAAACTGGTTAGTGTGGACAACCCCAAATCCACTCAAATACAATCAAATACGGCAATATTTAGACCGAGTTACTGCTCCCGCCCCCTCCCCTGACGCATCCAGCCCTCCACTTCCGAGACGAGCTCCCAGACCTCCCCAAGTCCTGAACCAAGTGTCGAGAAGAACAGGCAGATCCACTTGACAACTAGGGTCTAGTGATGGCGCTCTGCTGCTCCAACGACTCGTCGTACCTCGACGCGGACCTGGAACGCTGCATATCGTCGCTCCGGGAGCTGCAGGATTCGTTAAGGGCAGAGACCCACCGTCATGCTGCCCCAGTGCTGGAGGAGGGGGGGGACATGTTCAATAATTTGAAGAGCCAAATCGTCGGTAGGCTATGCACAGTGAGGACATTGCTAGAGAATACGGGGGGGGGGGGAGGGGGTGGAAAGGTACGGCGAGCGAAGCGAGCCGCAGAGAGGGGCGGCGAGCGAAGCGAGCCGCAGAGAGGGCTGTGTTAGAGGATTACAATCATGGACGAAGCGATTAATTGTAACCCTTATTCTCAACCCCCTACCCCCTACCCCCTAACCCCTAACCCCCCCTACCCCCTACCCCCTACCCCCTACCCCCTACCCCCTACCCCCTACCCCCTAACCCCCTAACCCCCTACCCCCTACCCCCAACCCCCTCACCAGTCCCCAGCTCCAGGTACACCTGTCGACCCCCAGACCTCGATTCGCCTGCAATCAGCGATTCGAGAGAACGTGCGCCAACTGAACGAAGAATTCCGGGACCTCGAAAATTGCTACAAGTCAGAGTCCTCACGCCGTCGACGAAAGTACTCCCCGGCGGAGGCAGCAGGGAGGCGCCAGCTAGTCTCCCAACTAGCAGAGGAAATCGCAGCAGTCAAGACTCTCCAGAAAAGACAGTACATGGAGTCTTACAGGGATCCGTCATCCCAAGTCAAGTCGATGGAGGATGCGGAGCTGTTCTCGCATGGTAAGGCGGTGCGGTGCGGCGAGCGAAGCGATGGCGAGCGAAGCGAGCCGTGGAGAGGGGCGGCGAGCGAAGCGAGCCGCAGAGAGGGCTGTGTTAGAGGATTATTATCATGCGACGATCCCAACGTTTGTGGTACACAGGCACAGCAGGTCTGAGAGAGCCGAGCGAATCGAGAATCAATATCAACACTCCGCCACTCAACCACTCCGCCACTCAACCACTCCGCCACTCAACCAACCCGCCACTCAACCAACCCGCCACTCCACCTGCAGCTCAAGGCCAGTCAGACTGGAGCGATGACTTCCTCCAGTCGTCTGACGTTAACGCATCCCAGAAGCAATCACTGTTGACGATAAAGCAGAGAGAGGCAGCGTTCGAATCCACCATTAAGTCAATTGGTGCTGGCGTACTCGACCTCCACGACCTGGCAGTGCGGCAGAACGAAGAGGTCAAGATGCAAAACATGATGCTCGAGGACATGGCAACGAGGATGGAGGGCGTATCGGGAAAGATGGAAAATATTAACAGGAAGATGAAAGTCACGTTGAGGAACGTCGCGAGGGGGGGAGACAAGCTTTGCGTTGACATAGTTTGCGTCGTGCTTGCTCTTGGCCTGGCCGGCGTGGCGTGGAGAGAGTTCAAATTGAAGGAATATATCTAATAATGTTGTGACAAATACTTTGGCCTTATTTGACGGCGAGAGGCGAGAGAGGAGGCGAAGAAAGCGAAAATTGCAGCAGGAGTCAGGGCGCAAGCCGCAGCGGAGGCGAGGCCTGCAGAGGCGAGGGGGCTAACGAACACGGAGGCGATGGCAAAGAACATGCTGTCAAAGCAAGAGGAAGTTGCGACGCTCAAGGACTTGATTCAAACCGTCGGCGCCCCCCTCAACCTCTTCAGCGACACGACTGACGTGGAAAAGAAGTGTAGAAGTCGACACCGCTTGCCAATCTCAAAGGTCGGGGGCAAGAAGGCAGACTTTACTGCACGCTGAGGCCTCGACGGACTGAGGCGAAAAGAGAGGACATGACAATTTACATGACAGATTTCAAGCATTTCAACAAGCTTTATTTTCGTTTCTTATACCCTTGCTGAAAATCATCTCCCTCACCCTATTACCCAGCCAACCCAACGAGGAAGCCTAGACCGAACCCGCTCGAAGACGGGAGGTTAAATGTAAGGAAGCTCTTGGCCTTTTTGTAGTACACGAGCGCATCCTTCTTCGTTATCTTGCCGTCACCGTCGGCGTCAACGATCTTCTTGAAGTCGTTGGAAACCTGGGTTAGTGAGGGGGTGAGGGGGGGGGAGCGAAGGAGGGAAGCGAAGCGACGACCGAAAACGGCGACGACCGAAAACGCACAACCGTAGCCGCCTCTTAACCCCCCCCCCCCGGTATGCAACATCGGTGTCTTCCACGCGTCTTACGCACCTTGCCCCACTTGACGTCGATATATCCAGAGTAGGCCATGGCCTGCAGGGCAATGTACCCCGTCCCTATGAGCGCAGCAATCCTCTTCCCAATCTGCTTCGAAGCATAACCAGCGCAGTAACCGAGGAAGCTGCCGTAGGAGACCTGGGGAGTGGGGAGGTTAGGCGGGGAGGGGAGCGCCATCATCGTCGGGATGGTTCTTATTTGAACATTCCCTCCACTCCCATTTCCAACCCCAATCCTCACCTGACTCGCGAGCGCCCCGTACTTGTCCATGAGCGCATTAAGTATCTCCTCATCATTACCATCATCACCGGAGGAAGACGAGGAGGGGAGGCGCTTAGCTAGTGGCATGAAAAGGGGGATCCTTCGCGGGTGTTAGCGACAAGTGATCACGGATCCCAATCCCCTCGCCCTTCTCCAAAAAAAGGTCACACACCAGCCCACTGTCTCATTCCCGTGAAAGAATTTGGCGATTTTGACCCCCTTCCAAAACCCCACTTACTTTGAGGTGTCGCCAACCGACATATATTCATCACAAGATCCTGATCCTCCTCCCATCGATAGTGCGCCGCCTCCCAAGAGCATAGCAAGGCCCACTTTTTTGGTTACTTTCTTACGGGAGGAGGACACCCCCAATTTCACGACCCTTACGCGCGTTGAAGAGCTACCAGCCCCTGCATCGGCTGCAGCAGTGAAAATAGACCTCGATGTATTCGGATACGACCGATAGAAGAGGTAGGAGCGCATGGCCTAGGATATGGACAAACATAGGAGGATGCAAGGAAGGAGGAAGGTATATGAAAAATTGTAGCAAAAAAACGCAATTCTGTAATATTCCTTTGAGGAATTCCTTGGAGTAAGTTTCGCCCCTTACGCTCCAAACGATTTCTACTGTGCTAACCCTCCTCCGTCCTTCCCACTCTAGATAGCTCAGTTGTGCGTAATATCCACCATATAACATACCTTTATCTTCCCATTCTCACCTTTTTTCACTTACAGGGCAGAGCGTTTGACTGTAGCAGTAACATTCATCAAACAGTCAGTAAGTTTTCTTCCCTCTTCAGACGTATTCTATACTCAATCTTACCCTATCCTTTCCTTTCTCTATAGCTGGTTCGAGTAAGTCTCATATAACCTTTCAATATGATTACACGCATCTTCTTACCGTTTTCCAACAGTTCCGGTTTCCGAGACAACATTTTTTTTTGCCCAGCGAGGGGACGACGGAGGAGCGCGTTCGGGGGAGACGGGCAGATAGAGTGAAGGAAAATAATCAACAATTCACATTACATTCACAACAACGACCAAGACTTCACAGAAACTCCAGAATTACTCTCCACAAAACTTTCGGGATCTTCTCACGTGCCGGAGTTACCCTTTCCGCGGGGGCTTCAACTCCGTCCGTTCGTTTCCTCTTCAGACTATCCGATCCGCTGGGTGGAGTGTGATCCCAGGTTCTCTTGAGGCACAGAAGAGCGTTGACGCGTTCGATCACAGCGACATTGCGATGCCACCTGTAATGGAGGAGGTCCGAGACAGTCGGCATGTTCTTATCAGCAGCTGCAGCGATTAGGGCAGTGCAGCCTGAGAAGCAGTCTTCACCGATGGAAACGGCAGGAGATAGAATGAGCTTCGTCAGGGCGGAGCAATTTCTGAAGGCACGATAACTAATCGACGTCACTGAGTCCGGGATTGTGATGGCCGTGAGGGAGGAACATCTGTTGAAGGCTTCCCTACCAATCTCTGTCACTCCGTCCGGGATGGTGATGGCCGTGAGGGAAGAGCATCCCCAGAAGGCGTACTCGCCAATCATCGTCACTGAGTCCGGGATGGTGATGGCCGTGAGGGAGGAGCATTCGTAGAAGGCCCAGTCATCAATCATCGTCACTCCGTCCGGGATGGTGATAGCCGTGAGAGAGGAGCATCCAGAGAAGGCGCCATCGCCAATTGTCGTCACTCCATCCGGGATGTTGATGGCCGTGAGGGAGAAGCATCTTCTGAAGGCATCTTCGCCAATCGTTGTCACTCCGTCCGGGATGGTGATGGCCGTGAGGGAGGGGCATCCCCAGAAGGCACCTTCGCCAATCGTTGTCACTCCGTCCGGGATGGTAATGGCCGTGAGGGAGGAGCATCCGTAGAAGGTGCCCTTGCCAATCTTCGTCACTCCATCAGGGATGGTAATGGATGTGAGGGAGGTGCATCTATAGAAGGCGCCCTCGCCAATCGTCGTCACTCCTTGTGCAAAAGTCACTTCTGTGAGTTCATGATCGCCTCTGAAGCTCTCTGTTCCAGAGTATACTGCTGTTATGGGAAGGGGAGAGTCCTCATCATCTGTGTAATAGTCACTACTATGGTAATCACTATACTCATCACTATCGCCATCACTGTAGTCATCACCATACGGAAAAAAATCTATTTCACTCATTGTAGGGATGGAGAGGATCTCTTATACCGTCCTTTCGGTAACCTAACCCTAACCCTGGATTTATTATACAGTTTTGTCCTTAACAGCTTCAATCCTCAAGGAATTCCTACATTATTGACGGGATAAGCAGGGTTAGTGTGGTGTGATTGACAAAGAACAAGAGAGAGGGATGGTGAGACTCCTCAAGGAATGCATCATTGTGGCGTCAATGGCAGTTATCTGCCCCATATAAACCCCAATATGGTACTAATAGTATCTGAAAAATGGCCGAAAGTAGTATTATCTTGTCCATGAGACGAATAATCCAAACCCAATGATTACTCAGTGTCGACCACGATTGTGGAAATAGCTTGAACTTGACGTGAATGGGATATTACAATCAACGATAGGACCAAAGACAAGTGATGAAAGCCTTATAACAAGTGTATCATTGTCATTATTGTGCTTCTTACCTATATTTCAAAGCTATATTTTTGCCTGCATTTCCTCTTCTCACTCACCCTATCATCTCTCTCTTCCTCCCTTTTACTTCAATCATACAACCCTTACCCTTTACATTAAAGTCTGCGAATTCTCTCCACACACTCTCACCCCCCTTTCTCACAATATCTCTCTCCATCATCGTCTTAATCCTCATTTCTCCTCATTCTAAAACACCGACTCTACCTCTCTGACCCCTGCCCAATATGCACTCTCATAATATGCGTCTGCTATTCATTCTATCACTCGTTCTATCTCCACCCCAATCCCTTCCCTTCTTATTCCCCACACTCCCCCATCCCTCCCATCACCTCCTCCAAGCCAGGGGTAGAATGAGCCCTGCCGAGTACAAGGATTTCCAGAGGGCCAAGGCGTTCAACCTAGAGATTGTAAAGTCCCCGTCCTCGTCGGACCTCTTGGCGCTGCTGAGCAAGAAGTTGATAAACCCGCCGCAGCACCCCAGCGCTACCCCAAGAAAGAGGCCAGTTTTCGAGCTCAACATGGTGAACTACTGCACGGCCCTCAACCGCCTGGCGAAGGTAAGGAATGGATGGTAGAGAACCAGGAGCTGTAGCGACACTTACATCGAACCCCCCCCCCAAAAAAACTAACACAAATGACTATAACTCGCTCCTCCAATGTTCTGTCGTCGCTTCGCTCCTCCAAGGTAAGGAATGGATGGTCGACCAGGAGCTCCGATGGAGTCTTTGTGGGGCAGAACGAAGTCCTAAAGATCCACCCTCTTATGAAGAACCACTTCCTCGGCGTCCTGGAGGAGAGGGAGGGGGGAGAGGCCGGCGGGAACAAAAGGGAGAGAGGTCCCCTCAACAATCACGGAGGGCTCAACTTACATCGAACCTCCCCCCCAAAAAAAACTAACACAAATGACTATAACTCGCTCCTCCAATGTTCTGTCGCTTCGCTCCTCCTCCTCCAGGGTCAGGATCGCGCCGAGGTTGTCATGGGCGACGTGCGGTTCGCCCTCCTGATGAAGAAGCTGGGTGAGAAGATAGCTGCCACCCCCCCCGACGAACTGGGAGGTCGCGAGATTGCAGGCCTCGTCTGGGCCCTCGGCAAGATCCTCCGCGCAGCCTCCCCCGTACCCCTACCGACCTCGGACCTCCCCTCCCTGACCTCTGACCTCGGCTCCTTACTGATGGAGGCCGGCAGGGACAGTGTCAAGCGGGAGAGCAAGGTCTGGGTGGAGGGCGTCGTCAGGGTGGCCGGGGGGATCGTGGGGGAGATTTTGGATTGGGAAAAGGACGGGGGCAGGAGATGGAAAGAGCAGGAGATCTCCAACTACGCGCACGGCCTCGCTAACTTGAGGGTTTACGCCCCCGATGAGGTGAGAATGAGCAAGAATCGAAGAGGAGCTGCTCGTGGAAAAGGCGATAAGGTTGTACCTCGAGCGCCACCTCTGTACCTAAGAGTGCCTCACGTCAGAGCGGAAAAGCGCTGCTGCGAGCAAGGACACTCGCTCGACGAACAAACCTATCCACCCCATTCCCCGCTAACGCACCCCAATAACGCATCCCAATAACGCACCCCAATAACGCACCCCAATAACGCACGCACCCCAATAACGCACCCACCCCTTCCGCGACTCGCTTCGCTCGTCGCTCTCGCTCGTCGCAGCTCCGATGGGTGAACAGTGCACTTATTGGGAAGCCGGAGGGGAAGAGTCAGGAGTACGCGAATGTAATGTGGGCGAACGCCGTGACTCTTGACCAGAGCGACGCGCCTTCCGTGGAGGTCGGCTTCTGGGGAGTTGTGGAGGAGGCGGGGAGGAGATTACGGAAGTGGGAGGGAAAAAATCAAGGTGAGAATGGGCATCTGGCACATCATATTGATATCCGCGTCCCTAAATTGCAACCCGCGCGCGAGCAGAGCGAGCTTGAATGAAGAGCTTGCTGCGGCGGCGCAACAACCTCGTCTTTGCGATCTTCCCCCTCCCTCCCTCCCCCAACCCCCCCCCCCAACCCCCCTTTGGCCGTCGCTTCGCTCCTCCAAGAAATATCAATAATGGCATACTCCATAGCCGTCGTCTCCAAATTCTCCCCCCCCTCGGCTGAGAATGACGCCAAGGTGAGAATGGACGGGCGGTGGCGTTTCCTATGCGTACGAACAAACCAACCGCAAAAAATGCCGGCGATAAGGAGGGAGGAGGCGCGGCATCGACCCTTAGAGCTCCACACGCTCCTCGCTCTGTTCCAACCAACCCCGTTCGAATGGACGGGCGGTGGCGTTTTCTATGCGTACGAACAAGCCGAACCGCAAAAAGTGCCGGCGATAAGGAGGGAGGAGACCCGGCATCGACCCTTAGAGCTCCCGACGCTCTTCGCTCTGTTTCAACCAACCCTGTTCGGTCGTCGCTTCGCTCCTCCCACCTTCGCTTCGCTCCCCCCAAACCCTAGGCCCGAGCCTTCTTCTCCGCCCTGGTCCAAAAAAGTGAAGGCATCTGGACCGGCTTCAAGCCTCAGGTGAGAATGGACGGGCTGTGGCGTTTTCTATGCGTACGAACAAGCCAACCGCAAAATATGCCGGCGATAAGGAGGGAGGAGGCACGGCATCGACCCTTAGCCTCTGTTTCAACTAACCCCGTTCGGTCGTCGCTTCGCTCCTCCCACTTCGCTCCTCCCGAACCCCAGGAGATCTCCAACTTCCTCTGGTCTGCCGCCACCCTCGACACGTGCTCGACCGATGCGGGCAAGACTCTCTTCAAACAGCTTGAGGCCCGCAGCCTAGTCAACCTCGAGGATTTTGGCAACTTGGAGTTGCAGAACCTCGTCTGGTCCGTCAGCAAGGTGAGAATAAGAAAGAATCGAAGCGGCTCGTGGAAACAGGCGATTCAGACCTTGCGTTGTACCTCGAGCGAGCGCCACCTCTGTACCTAAGCCTCACGTCAGAGCTCAACCCAACCCAATCTAATCCACAAATACAACCCTTATTGCGACTCGCTACGCTCGTCACTCGCTACGCTCGTCGCACTCGTCGCACTCGCTACGCTCGTCGCACTCGCTACCCTCGTCGCACTCGCTACGCTCGTCGCAGGGCGGGAACCCAGCCTCCGTCTATCCCGCCGTCCTCAAAACCCTCCCCTCTCGCCTCTCCTACCTGAACCCTCAGGACGTCTCTGTCCTCCTTAGCAGTTTCAGCAGGGCCGGCTGGTACGATAAAGAATCCTTTGAGATGCTGGCTGGTAGGATCGGGGGCGGCAAGTTTTACAGCCCCCAGCACCTTAGCAACTCGATAGCCGCCCTCGCCGGCGGGGGCTTCGGCCCTGAGGAGGGCGAAGCTTTCAATGACGTTTTCGAGAGCGTCGGCAAGGAGGTTGCGCGCAGGGGTGCCGGGGTCTTCAAGATTCAGGAGGTTAAGGACGTAGTGTGGGCTTTCAGCAAGGTGAGAACGGGACGAAAGGACGAAGAGGGGGGGGGGGGGGGTTCTAAGTTGAAGTTTGCGCCAATATTGCCCCCTTCCCAAACCCTTTCAGCGGTTCGCTTCGCTCACCGCCCCTTCCGCGGTTCGCTTCGCTCACCGCCCCTTCCGCGACTCGCTTCGCTCGTCGCTCACCGCAGGTTGGGGCGGTCGACGATAATCTATTCCAGGTGTTTGCGGAGGATATTCTAGAGAGAGACCTTGAACGGGAGAGTATGGAGAGTCTTAGTATGATGTTGTACGCGTTCGCGAAGTTAGGAGACGCGGTTGGAAAGGGCGGGAGGGGCGGCCAGGTGAGAACGACAAAAAGACAAAAGAAAGAAGAGGGGAGGGGGTTTTAAGTTGAAGTTTGGCGCCAATATTGCCACCATCCCAAACCCCTTCAGCGGCTCGCTTCGCTCACCGCCCATACCTTACCCAATACCCCTTCCGCGACTCGCTTCGCTCGTCGCTCAGGGGGGTGGGAAATTAGGAATCTACGACAGAATCGAAAGGGTCCTCGGCTCTCACGGCCCCGCCCTTTTCTCCAAGCTTGTCAACTGCGTGGACGTTAGGAAGTGCGATAGCATGGACCTGACCAACATCATCTATGCCCTGGGCCTTGTCGGATACTTGGAGGAGGATTTCTTCCAGGCGGCCACCGACGAGGTTGAGAAGAGGATGCGAAGGGGGGAGTGTTTTGACGCCATCCAGATAAACAACCTGCTCTGGGGGCTCAGCACGACGGGCTCGGAAGTGGAGATGGGCGGCGTCATTGATTGGGTTAACGAGAACTTTGACAATATCAACTGGACCCCTACGGAGCTCTCCAGTATCCTGTGGAGCCTGTTCGTGAAGAACGTCGGAGCCCAAAACGAGAGTTTGGTCAAGAAGGCGTGGAGCACTTGTGTGGGGGATAGGAAGAGCGGAGGAAGGTGAGACAAAATTTTGGAGGCGGAAGACACAAAGACACAACCCTTGCAGTCAGCTTCTTCGCTCTCGTGGTTTAGAGGAGCGCAAGGCATCAGAGGAGCGCAAGGTACCTCAACTTCTACACAAGCATGATCCCTTCCGCGACTCGCTTTGCTCGTCGCCACGGCATCAGAGGAGCGCATGGTACCTCAACTTCTACACAAGCATAATCCCTTCCGCGACTCGCTTCGCTCGTTGGCACTCGCTTCGCTCGTCGGCACTCGCTTCGCTCGTCGCCACTAACAAATTCCCGCGCTCTATCTTTCCCGCTCTTTGCTTCGCTCGTCGCAGGGGGGAGCTCAATCAGCAGAGCATGATGAGCCTTATTCAAGTTCAAGTCGCTGCAGAGATCCTCGAGGGGATTCAACTAGAGTTCGGGGAAAGTTGGGAGGGGAAGGACGTTGAGGGAGGCATTAACATTTCCAAGTTGCAGAAAGACGTTCTCGCGACACTCGAAAGCAATAACGTCGAAGGAGAGGGTCGTTGGGACTGGATGGAGGAGGTGACGATTGGCCAGGTAAGCACAGGGCCGAAGGACGAGGACGAGGCCGAGGTTGCCGACAAGCTCATTACCCTGAAGCGCAACATTTTGGGACTTCGAGAGAAGAGAGTCGAGCGAATTGCTGTTGCCAAAGAAGGTGAGAATTGTCGAAAGCCAACAGCATGCTAGTTCTATACTAATGCCCGAACCCCCCCAATCCTTCGCTCCTCCCCTCAGAGAACAGCTACAGGAAAGAGCGCTAAACGCTATAACCTGGTCGCATGGTTTGGGATGGTCTGTCGCATGGTTGGGATCCTCAGCATGATTGTAATCCTTCAACATAGCCTTCTCCACGGCTCGCTCCGCTCGCCGCTCGCTTCGCTCGCCGCGCATTTACTTCTGCTTACACAGCACATGCTCGTTCGCTCACCGTTTCGCACCAGGTTGACGAAGCTCATGCCGGCAAAAATCTGCTTGGGCTCAAGCACCTTAGTGTCGACATTGCGGACGTTAAGAAAAAGGTTTGCGTGGAGGTGAGAAACGGGCTAATATTGCGATATTCTAACCCTAACCCTAACTGACACACTCCTCTACGCCGGCTCGCTTTGCCCGCCGCCGCTTCGCTCGCCGCTAGGTACAAGGACCCAGCCACTATGTTTTAGACCTTGGGGAAGACGGCGGCTCGGGCATAAGGGACAGGATGAACGGGAGGTGAGAATGGGCAAATGACAAAACGCTTAGCACGACTCTTCGTTCACTAACTCAACGCTTCGGATCGCAGCACGAAGATGAAGTTAAGGCTCTTGCAGAGGTTGGGTTGGAAATGCATTTGTGTTGAGTATTGGAGGTAAGATTGATCGCGGGGCTTCAGATATATGAGACTATTCCCTTCAGCACAATCGCTAACCCTCAATTCCCACCACTTTACTCCCCTTCCCTTCAAAGGTGGACCAAGAACAAGGAGGACAAATTAAACTCGCTCCAAGGGCTTGTTACCGCCGCCCCCTAGACAACGTTTTTGTATGAATATGTACTTATTGATTTTTAGTATTAAGCTCCCGATTTGGCACCCTATTGTTGTTATGCAAAGCGTTATTGTATGCAAAGCGTACAAATTAGGGTATGTATGTGGGAGGGGAGGGAGTGAGAGGGGGAGTTCCAGGGGTATAAAGTGTTGTAGTTTCAATTGAGAAAGGCTGTTCTAAGCCACACGCACATCCGCAGTGAGACTTACAAACCGAGTAAAGAAGGCACTCAGATATTTGTTGTGCTAAGAGCAGGTAGTAAAAATATATCAAACCTTATTTTTGTTTGGTACCTTTAATTGCAGTTTTATACAGCACCGTGTTCAAGTATTCATTGCTTCTCCCTCATTAAGTCTTTTTACTCGTTCGAGAGGTAGTCATAGCTTCAGAGTAAGCTCTCCTATTCTCGAAGCTTCGGGAGGAGGGACTTGGGAAAACTTGTGGAGGGGAGGTAAAGCAAGGGGACGAGACAAAGGTAAGGAGGGAGAGAAGGTGACGGGTGTGTAGATGGCGGGGGTAGAAGAGGGATCGGTGGGGAGAGAGGATGGGAGAGAGAGGCAAGGAGGAAGGAAAAAGGAGGCCTTACAACAGCATGGCCAACTTTTTTGGGGATTGGGCCATTGGGGGATTTGGATAAAATTTTCATCAACTAAGCACTTTTTTAAATGTGGAGGGCTTGTGGTGGCGGTTGCATGCAAATTATTTTCGAACGATCTAACTAACCCCATTTTCCGGTCGTTCAATTTTTTCGCGCTCTCCGCAGGCTTCTGTTGGACTGTGAGATGAATAACCATGAAGCTCTGCTCGCTGAGAGGGAGGACGAGATCGTGCAGCTAAAGGCTATAACAACAAAACTGTTTGCCGACCTTACTGCTGCCGCATCTTCCGCCAGCGAAGTTGCCGCCGCCGTCAAGGACGCAGCAGGCGAGGGCGCAACTACAGCTGGCATTGTCACGGTTGTAAATGACCATGCCATCACCCTTAGGGCCGCTGCAGATCGCGCCGCAGCTCACGAACGTGCCGCCGACCGCGTTGAGACCATCGAGGTAGCACAACGCCGCGGCGTTGTCCCCAAGGCCAACGCAGACAATGCAGCAGCCCCTGAGGTTGCCGCAGAGAATACTGCCGCCCCTGAGGCCGTCGATGACTCTGCTGCAGCCCTTGATAGAGCCGCTGCAGATCGCGCCGCAGCTCACGAGCGTGCCACCGACCGCGTTGAGACTATCGAGGTAGCGCAGCGCCGCGCCGATGTCCCCAAGGCCACCGAAGACTATGTTGACGCCCCTGAGGTTGCCGCAGAGAATACTGCCGTCCCTGAGGCCGTCGATGACTCTGCTGCAGCCCTTGATGGTGGCATGGACGATAACACCACCCACCCTGCCCTAAATAAGATAAAAGACAAGCAATATCAAGCCCACGAGGAGATGGTGGGCGAGCTTGTCGAGCGCGGTGCCGTTGAAGGCATCATTGAGCAGTCGTGGGATACTAAGAGAGCGAATGTCGGCGTAGTCGTTCATGACGA